>JANHGN010013169.1:0-26677 GCA_024605025.1 Megaceryle maxima
ATTACCATCAGGGGGGTTGGGTTCGATACTGGTTTTGTATATATTTGTAAATATTCTAGTTTTATTATTATTATTTTCCTTTTCATTAAAGCTGTTCTAGTTTCCTTTTCTAATGGCTGAGTCTGTCTCCCTTATTCCATTTCTCTTCCCCTTTGGGGAGGGAGGGGGGTTAACAGAGAGTGTCTGTTAGAGGTCTAAGGGGGCTCCCTGACCCTAATCTGTGACACTCAGAAACTGTTTCCACTCTTCTCCAGCCTTGTTTATGCTGTGAAAGTTTATAAAAGGATTCATTGGTTGCAACCTTTTATAAGAGCTTAAGGATTCAACCACCACATGTATAGATTCACAGATACAGACAGGCACAACATTATCAGAAGGTCTGAAAAACCTTTTAACTCTGCAATAAACTTCAATTCCCCTCTCCCCAGCAGCAATTCTGGCATCGATGTTTCCAGCATGGCACACTTTCTCCCTGACCCTTCAGGAGAAGCACAGCCCACAGATGGTGCCAGCTCTGCTCTGTGCCAGGGTCTGGAGGGAAATCAGCAAAGGATGAGGAAAGGAGGGAAGGACAGCAGTGGCTCAGCTGAAGCTGTAGCACAGAACCTGAGTCTGGGACCACCTGCTCTCCTGAAGTTGAGGCTCTGGCAGCACACAGTTCCGGTTGCAATGACATAGATGCCAGAGGTTGGGTGGCATGATGGGTGAGCCCCACCATTCACAGTCACTCCTGTGCTTGTGACAATTCAGCTGCCTCATCAGTGTTGACCGTCAAATGGTGGATTTAAATGCTACTTGAAGGACTGAACTCAAAATAAAAATATCTCAGAGGAATGCCTGGCTAAGTCTGGCACTGGATGATTCATGTCTGCCAAGGCACAATGCAAAGAGAAGCTGTATGCTCCCCTGCACCCAGATGTGGAGCAGAAGGTTTGAAGCATTGCCCAGACACTTGCAAAGACTGGGCTATGACTTTCACTACTGTTTTAAGCCTGAAAGCTTGTCCAGTTGCTATCATGACTGCATCCTGGGAGACAGGATGGAAAATGAAAGCAAGCCCCATAGGGCCCTAGGACCCTAATAAATGTATGAAATAATACATAAGAAGTCCTCTGAGAGCCTACCGCATGTGGAGAAGGATAAGGAGAAAGGAAATCAGCCTCTGTAATGGAGACAGAAGTCCTTCAGAAAAAAGCAGTCTTCTGGGATATAATTCTCTGAACTGCTACTAGCAGGACCAAGTGGTTCATATAAACTCTTTAGCCTCAAGCCACCATTTTTGACGTATTAATTGTTTTTCCTGACCTCCTAGCAATCTGCAATTACAGTGCTGGCAATTTCATTAACCTTTTATTAACACAATCTTATTGAAATTATTCAAAAAGCTCTATAAACTTCAGCTTGCCATATTGTATTTATTTCCTATAATGTATCCTATAAATTTATTGTTTGCAGCACTCAAGAATAGAAGCAATAGGTTATATACTGCCAAAATCAAGGGAAGATGCATAAGCTATACTTAAGCAATAATTTTATACACAGGAGCCACTATCAAAGATGCCAGAGAAGTAATGTAATTTCCATGCTTGCATGGTTAAAAAAATCTTTAAATAAAATATGTTAAGTTTAACATTGCTTGTGAAAAATGGGAGTTGTTTTTTTTTCCATTTTGCTTCAGACACTGGAATAGGCTGCCCAGGGAGGCGATTGAGTCACCATCCCTGGATGTGTTTAAGGGTCATTTGGATGTGGTGTTGGGGGACGTGGTGTTGGGGGACATAGTGTAGGGAAGAACTTTGTAGAGTAGGGCTGATGGTTGGACTTGATGATCCCAAGGGTCTTTTCCAACCTGAATGATTCTGTGATTTGACCACAGATTAAAACATGCAATGGATTCTGGTTTGCTCATGTATTGCAGTTACAAGGAAACCCTCCTGCCAAAATCTATGTAAGAAAAGATACATATGGCAGGTAAGAGCTGTGTTGGAAATGCAGTATTTTTGATGGGTTTTTTTAATGGCTTCAGTACATACTCAACAAACAGGAATCACTTATGAGTATTTGCAGATTGCAACTGACTATAGATATATATGAACATATAGATAATGATTTACTTTATGCAGCAGTCCTAGAGAACATTAGATACAAGTTTTTAAAGGTGAGGAAATTAAAAATGTGGAGAAGTTAAGTGACATGCCTAAAGGTATACATAGGGTGAGACTATTCCAACTGACTTCAGATATCCATACATATCAGAGATCCATCATAGCCATCATATCATACATATCATACATATCTATGTAGCCATATAACTTTACAGAAAAAGAAATAATCCTGAAGAGATGAGTTTAGAAAACAAGGAATGAGAGCAACATACAACAAGAATGGACTGAGCTGTGTAGCAGTCCAGACTGCAGAGGTCATAGGGGATAGGAAGGTGCTTCATTGCTGTCGTCACTAAACCTCAAAGGAATATAATGAAATATTCATTAGGTTTTTGGAAGAAAAGGTAGGTATAGTGACAGATTTTTGTGTTGGAAAATAAAGGAAGGGTCAATTAGCCTTCACTCATAAAACTGACAAAGTTCATCCAACATTTCCTTCCCAAAAGTCTCCTCTTTGTCAGCTTTTTTGTTTTAGATGATATATTAGTGACAATGTATCTATATGGCATATCAGTAAATCCAGGTTTGCCCTTTTTTTGCCATTTCTTTTCAAAATGAAAACACAAGGGATATGTACAGATGCATCTAGAGGGTATTATTGCTATTATTACTGCTACTAATATTAATTATTATTGGTACAAATTCTACTTGTTACTAATACTATTGCTACTACTTTTAACCTAACTGAGCTTTGTTTTCACTGACATTGATTTTTTTTTGAAATTTAGTATTCTGATTTTCTGCCTGTGGAAAGGGGAAATGGGAGCAGTACTGATAGCGGCTAATGCATCTACCAGTGCTGTTCCACACTCATCACGTTTCCTGTGATACCAGTCCTGTGTTTGTGCCATTTTTCAGCCTGAAAAATGTGCTGCCTGGTAGATCTCACCATATAAGCTGCAACTGTCACCTTCTCTCAGCTCCATCACCAAAAGCAAAGCAATGCTGGCATAAGATAACAAACCACACTTAAAGCAAAATACATTTTTGTGCTTCCATTTTCCATGGTTCTGGCCAATAAAAGGTTTTGTGAACCCCTCTTCCCTGCTCTGATTTAATTTTGGTACTCTATTTTGTCTTGTTACTGAAGCAATACGACTTTAACTCTATGTTCTTACTGCTTTGTCCAACCTCACTCTGTATCATACTTCATTCTTATGTTTGCTGTGCCCTATATTGCCCTATTAATTTTCCTACAATAATCACTGTATATACCAATTATATGTACTCATCTGTAAACTTTGTACTTATTCCTTCTTTGTAGTTACAGTGATTTACCATTAACGTATTACCCAGAAGCTACTAGTAACCATTCAATTTGTATTCTTATAACTTTAGTAAACTCTCCCTCTTGTCCAGTATTTAATTTGCACTAAAGCTGAGGAAAAGAGTAGTTTGCACCTTTCTTGAGTCACAGATTATTCTACTTCTTGTACAATTCCAAGACCCAAAGTTAAATATACAAAAAGGAAAGGAAGAGTTGCAGATGTGCCTCTAAGAACACAGCACCACACTTTTAATCCATATTGAAGGGATCAATTATTTCAGTTTGTAAAATAAACCTCAGTGATATGAAAGATGTTAATTTCTATACTCGCTTCAACTGTATGTTTAAAGTAATCTTCACCATCTTGCATATATTCAGTGGTGATAAGGAAACCTTTTCACCACCCTTCTGACATATGGATTATTCTGCAGTAGCCCAAGCTTGTATCATATCCACAAACACTTCACATTCCCAGAAAAATGTCTTTTAA
This sequence comes from Megaceryle maxima, assembly GCA_024605025.1. Taxonomy (NCBI): domain Eukaryota; kingdom Metazoa; phylum Chordata; class Aves; order Coraciiformes; family Cerylidae; genus Megaceryle; species Megaceryle maxima. The sequence continues at coordinate 3,923 of JANHGN010013169.1, forward strand.
TCTCAAAAGGGTCCAACTGCTTGGATTCCTTCTTTAATGGCAGGGAGGACATATTTGCTTCTGTTAGGTTAAAGTCTCTGCCTATGAATAAATTATGCTGCATCGTTCAAGCAATTTTGGAAGAAAACGAGACCTTTATTTCTTTAATCTTCATGTATGAAAAATGCTTCACAAAGCAAGGCTTTTATCAAAGGAACAGTATTTTCTGATTGAAAGAGAGAAAGAACCTGAATTCTGCCTTCAGTATAGCAGTAAGTTAACTTCACTGGCTTTCTGCTTAGTATATACAATTTGGCTTTCAAGTTTTAATTAGTCTATTTATTTTACTGAGCAAAATTTCATATCAGTGTCCAAAGTGATGTCAAGATTCTGAGAATGGTAATGCTGTGGTGGAATAATGGTTCAAAAAAGAACTAGATTCATTTTTCCATCAGCTTTACAACCACTGTAAAAGTTGAAGTCAAACTGTTACAGTTCTTTAAATAACTTAAGTAAAAAAAAAAAAAAATTAGAATAGATATCCAAAAATAGCATTGTAGTAAATTTTGCATAGAAGAGGCTTTAACAGACTTTCTATTCATGCTTAACTACAGAAGAACTTCTGTTATAATTGTCCTCTAACTCTTGAAAAGGAAAAGGCAAAAGTCTAAGCTACCAGTCACCAAAAGTGCACATGGTATTTTTAGAGGCACATAATAAAACTAAAGGAGGAGGAATGAAAGCAGCACTGGAAAGCAAGTATGCATAACTGAGTGATATTTCAACATTTTCTGTCACAAGCAATTTAGACAAGGTTAATTTCTGGATGTGCTGCAAATAAGGAACATATACAATATTAAGCACCATCTGTTACCTGTGGAAACCACAAATAGAACAGCAGGCAGTATCTGGGGAAGGGATCAGGTTCCTTTAGGGGAGGCTTCAGCAAACTCAAACAATAATGTCATGCACCAGTCTAAGACCTCCTTCCCATTTGAGGACCATAACACACATTAGTGACATTTATCTCATCTCTGAGCCACTAAGGGTAGCAGGTAAACCTACTATTCTCTGTATTACCAGATTACAAAAAATGAACCACAGAATGTTTTTTACATTTCTTGAGAGTCATCAAGAGGTGCAATGTGAATAGGCAGCAAACAGGTCAGTATCACAGAATCAGTCACAAAATGGTAAGGGTTGGAAGGCACTTCTGGAACTCATCAAATACAACCCCCTTGCCAAAGCAGGTTCATCTAGAGCAGGTTGCACAGGAACACCTCCAGGTGTGTCTTGAAAGTCTCCAGAGACTCCACTACCTCTCTGGGCAGCCTGTGTCAGTGTTCCATCACACTCACAGTAAAGTTTTTCCTTATGTTTAGGTGGAACTTTCTGTGTTCCAGTTTGCACCCATTGCCCCTCATCCTATCACTGGGCACCACTGAAAAGGGATTGGCCCCATCATCTTGACACCCACCCCTTAGATATTTATAAGCACTGATAAGATCTCCTCTTAGTCTTCTCCAGGCTAAACAGCCTAAGGTCTCTCAGCCTTTCCTAGTAAGAGAGATGTTCCAGTCCACTCATCATCTTTGTAGCCCTCTGTTGGACTCTCTCCAGTAGTTCCTCGTCTCTCTTGAAGTATCTGGAAGTGTGCAAACACACCATCACTGAAACTTTATCTTTGAAACTATTGAAATACAAAATATCCGTTTAACACTTGAAATTCTTGTAAAATCATAGAAACTCTTGTATTTCTTTCCTGAAAAAAAACCAAACCAACCCCCCCCCCCCAAAAGAAAAAAAACCCTTTGCAAATTCTCCAAGTGCATTACTACATCAGTGGTCCAATCAGCATATGACGGGTATAAATCTATCATCAGTGATAGACTGTGTAAAGAACTAATGTTTTTGCAGAAAGTCCCATTGCTAGCAGGGAGTTTTTGAAGCTGCTAAAGCAGGATCAATACAGAAATATTACACTTCTTTTCAACAAGCAGCCCTGTGCTTTATGAGACTACATCTTCAGAGGCATGCTTATACATTATACATCAAACAACTAATCAGGTTGCTAATCTCACACTGTGCTCCTCATTTCCTGTTGAAAGCTAAGCTAAACAACAGTGTGTGCTCAGCTGCAGCCTATTTGGCGGCGTCTTAGACATTTCTCCAGCTTGAAGACTGAGTACTTAAGTGAACAACTGAAAGTTGCTGTATAATGGAAAGAACTGAGTTCTTCATACAAACCTCCTTCTAAACTGAGAGCTGATGCTAAGCATAGTAACAAAGATTACACAGTACCTAAACAAATACAATATGATGACCTTTATTTCATTCAGACACTGCATTGTTGCCAGCAAAGAGTGAGGCACTTGGTCATTAGCAGTCCTAGGGGTTAAACTGATTACCAGGTTTTAAGGCTGAGTTTCTGGTTTACTTTTTGGAAGAACGGTAATCTGTAAAATGGGAGTACATTATTCACACATGTAATCAACCCTGGATTCCTCTGTAGTCTAGAAAGAAAGAGGGCTTCTCTGAGCTGCTCTGTGAAAAAGCATATTCTCTTTTTTATCTATGAATGGAGCCAAGAGAAGTTGAAATACCCAAGATAGATGTCTAAGGTAGACAAGTGTGACAACAGCCAACAAATGCACTTATACAAAATCTTAAACCAAAAAATAGTCTAAATTTGCTGCCCATCAGCCATGACTATTGGAAGCAACTTTGGTGTCCCTTAACCCATTCTGACAGCACAGCAACAGCAAGATATCAAGGTGAAAAAAGTGGTATTTCTCGGGGTTTCTCAAACAAGAAATAATGTTTAGAAAACCCCAAAACATTTGCCTGACCTGTGAATACACTCCATACCTGTCAGGAGACCAAAGCTTTAAAAATTAAATAGAAAATTTCCACATTAGTTTACATAGATTTGCTTGCAGTTCTGGACTTCTAGTGTCTGCTACTTCTATTTGGGAAGCCAAGAGTAAAATATGTATTCATTTTGGTGTAACACATTTGTGTCACACATTTAGAGCTTATGGAGAAAGATACAACCAGGAAAGTCAAGCTACGTTTAGCTAGAAGAGCACATCACACTACACCCTGTTACTCAAAATTAAAGGGACCTTTGTGGGGGCTTTTCAGGGAAAGTGATTTAATGTGTTCTGAATTCATTCTTTCATTTAAATTGACTAACTTTCCTCAACATGCTTGTGTACACAAAACCATAGCAAAGAAGCCTCTTCAAATTTACCAAAAATAAAAATCTGCAATCAATTATCTCATCTTTCATCTTGTCATCACTTAGACAATGTAGTTGAATAAGTCTCTGCAGTGCCTCAGTTCTCTGTCCCTCGAGATCTGCCTGCACCAGTATGGTTAGGAAAGTTAATCTGAATTAACTAAACATACAAAATAAAAATGCATCAGTAAAAATGTCTTAATCCCTAAGGTGCAGTCCGTCATTCACAAGCAAAGCTGTCTTAATTCCTCACTACTTTAACTCTCAAAAGGAGCATCTAAACAAGGTTTTTGTGCACTTAAACTAATTCACTTTCACTTGCCACCTTTACTTAACGTCGTCCTGTGACAGAACAATACCAGCAAAATCAGCATAAACACTTTCAGGAACAAAAACATCTTAATTGTTGGTAGAATTTATTTTACTTTGGAACCAGGCTATTCTCAGAGCAGAACTATTCTTTTGCCAGAGGAAGTCTTATTTTCATTCATATGGGCTGATAGCAAATGCTATTCAAATAAAAACAACAAACCACCTTCCCAATGCCAGACAACCATATTTAAGATTCTTCAAGATAGCTGTCACTATGTCACTATGGAGAACTTCTAAAATAAGGTAGGTATATTATCTTCCTGCTTCACTCAATAACATATGAAAAAAATTTTCTAAATTTAATGTTTAAATGGCAATTTTTTTTCTGGTTTTGCAATTTATTTTATTTTTATACAAACTTTTAAACAATATGTTAGCTATTAAATGTTATTGCACTCTAATGATCATCACAGGGTTAGACAATGCCTCTACTCAACACTTTTGTGTAACATTTCAAACATTTCTCTTTCACACAAGTAGATACTTAGAGCATCCTGCAATAGCTTAGTCTGTCATTTAGTTTTTCAGTATAACCAAGTTATGCTGGTTATAGAACTTGGCATTTCAGGTAAAACTATAGCCCTTTGCTGCAGTCTACTTCTCTCTACAATAGTTCCAGAGCATTTGCTCTGGTCATCACTGTAAATACCAGTAAAAGCTGTGGTTTTTTTGTTGATTTTTATCACAGACATTTTCACTGAATTATGCAGGATGCAGAAAGCCAGAAGCAGAACTGGAAAGAGAAGAGAAAGTAAAACTAATAGCTGTGATGGCACAGCCCCAGAGCGGAGGAGGAAAGAAGCAAGGATGGAGTATGCAGTGCTGGAGGCAAACGGCATGGATGAGGTGGAAGGATGCTCTGTCCATCTTGTGCCTGGCCTCAGGGTACCCACTGCCAAGGTATCATTTGGAAAGTCTGGCTTCCCTGTTCTGGCAGCGGTTGCTTTTCCAAGCATCTTTGTTTTACTGTTTATTTTGCATCCCACAGTCATATACCTTCCTGCCTCTTGCTGTGCACCATCCAGCTGTCCCATCCTCCCTTGCACACTCATTGCTCACTATAGCAGGAGTCTCAGGCTGTGCAAGAGTCCCTGAGCTGCAATTGCCACATGTTTGCTATGGTCTCTTTCCCTTTATTATTCCCTAGCAATCATTTCTCGAAAGCTTGTTGACTCTTTCCCTCTCTCCTCATTTACAAACAGAAATACATTCACAGTAGTGCACACACTGGCCTTATTCTGTTGAAAACTCACTGCTTCTTCAGTGAGTAACTATTGCAAGCAATGACAATTAAGAGGAAGTTTGCTTAAAAGAGGTGTAGTGTGATGTCCCTGAGAGCACCAATAGCCCTGACTACCCCTGTCCAATCCCTCTGGTGCTCCCCCTACCCTTCCCAAAGCCCAGGACCCCATTTCAGCCCCTTGAGGCCACCAGTACCTCCCTCAGTGATGGTGCAGCAAGGCCAGTCTCCAGGTCCATCTCCATCCCTGTAGGTAGTTGGTGTTCTGGGTGTACCCCCTTCCTACTTACAGTGCAGCATGTCTCCAGCCCTGCCTCTGGCCCCAGCTTCTTTAGCTTTGCTTGGCAGATCCTGGCACCAGACCTTTGCCTGATGCTACTGATGGCCCCATCACTACCATCCTGTCCCAGGGGGATGCATCCCATGGGGAAGGCATGTCCTTGTGCAGCCAGCCCTTGCTGCTCCCTGACAGTAAAAATATTTTTATTGTAAAAAACATTTTACAATATATTCTTACTAAAATGCAACTTTCTACTAGTAAACATTCAAATCTTTCTCAGCCTCCTTGTCCTATTTAGGTTTCCTCTCTAGCTTTGCTACCTTTGTAAGAAAAAAGTTATATCTTAAAGATATGTGCACACCTCTTCTGCCTCTAGTCCCCCAAGCAAAGACCAATACTTTGGTGCTTAAAGGTAGCATATCAAATCACAAAAAAGGTTGAGAAGTAATACAAAGTAAGTAAGAGTGATGTAACCAAGGTATTTTAGGTTTTGCATTCCAGACTTAATGAGCTGTTTCCCTTTTTCTCCCTAAACAGCATCTCTCCCAGCATCTCAGTGCACTAACCTTCTGCTTGAGTAACTCATGGGAAAGTGGACAGCCCTCTCAGGACTAACCCCTCCTAAGGACATTCTAAGGAGCTGCCCAGAAGGAAAGTGCTGGAGATGTGGTACTAGCAGGCCCCAATTCTGCTCCTGTAGGGCAGTGTGTTTAGCTGGGAGCATGGCAGAACCATGCAATTGTGCTGGTGTTCAGGCAGGTCCTAGCTTAAAGTCTGAATGGCCATACACAAGGTTTTGAAATTGTATGGCCAGCTATCATGGTCAATGATGTGACTTTGAAGGGACTTACTATGCTGAGGTTGTTCCTTTGTCAGAAGTAAGATAACAATGTAATTTGGGGTGCTGAATTTAACTCTTGCAGAGAATGTCTCTTATCCGAATTTGTTTTTGTTTTTGTTTTTGTTTTTGTTTTTGTTTGTTTTTGGTTTTGTTTTTGTTTTTGTTTTTGTTTGTTTGGTTTGGTTTTTTTGTGTTTTTTTTTTTTTGTTGTTTTATTTACATTCAAAGGTTAGAAATGTGTCTTAACATCACCAGAGATCTATAGAGTGTGCAGCTGGAGGTTAATCTGATACAGACACTGCTCCGAAAAGCTTATAAAAATGAGCCTAACACTCAGCTGGCCCTGGGATATGTCCATATTTATCAGAAGACAGGGTTTGTTACACAGGAGCTCACATAAGTGTACGAACAACTGGTGAGATTGTGCTTTTCCTTTGAATTGGTTCAAATACTCCTACTGTTAGCAAACATGTTTTATGTATGTGTATGTTTCAGGCCCCAGAACAAGGAAAATAATAAATTAAATACCCCTCCAGAAAAGGAAAACAAAACTCAGGAGAACTCTGACTGTAGAGAGATCAGATATAAATGAAGTATACAACATAAACAAAAATATATATAAGAAAAATCAGTATCTTAATCCATGAGCTGAACCAGAGGTTTATAATTATCACAACATACACTTTTGTTGCTTTTGAGTGTATTGTACCAATGGCCAGTTCAGTTTCCTAGACACTGTTACATTTGCCTCTGCAGTTTATTTTGAAAGAACATGAAACATCAGCCTATTTTAAAATTAAGTTCATCCATGACTTTCTTGAAAAGGGTTGTAAAGTGTGCATTCTGATGCCTACTGCCAGCCTCTGTACTGCGGCCAAGTATAAAAACAAGCCTTTGAGCCACCTACATTCCCCTCTCAATGCTGCACTTGATTCAAAAACAAAGCTCCTATATATTGCATGACATAGACATGGTGGTGACCTTTGAAAAAATTTAACTGTATCGCAGTAGGAGCAGAGGCTATAAAATCATGTTTTGTTAAAATTACTTTAACAGGACAAAACAGTGTGATATATTCATGTTCAAGAATATTGTACAAACGAATCAGAAAGTATTGCCAAAAAATATTGGGAGGATCAGCCTCCCTCAATGTAGCAGTGCTTCTTTAAGAAGGGCTTTTGCCTTGTACAAAATTATGGAAGGGTTAAAAGTACTATAGCTGCTCCGCTCTTGCTATTTATATATAATAAAGCTACTAGAAGTACTACTTGGCACAAATTTATTAACAAGTTCCTTGAAGAGATACTGGAATGTTTACTGGTCTGGAGGGACTTCAGTTTTTCCAGTTTGCTATACCCTTTAAATTGTTTTATTTTCCATTAGCTATAAAATCCTTATGTTTTCACAGTGCTTAAACCAGTAAGGAATATTGTTTTTCAAAAGAGGTAGCTCAAAATAAGCAGAACTGAATACTTCATTTGCTTACCTTATCATCCCCTTTGTCTTTCCTAATTGGTCAAAACCTAATTTTCATGACAGTTTATACTATTAGGAATTTGCTTTCAAAAAATACTGTTTCATTGACATTGTACACTTTTTCTTCTTTTTCTGTAGTTTCACAATAAATAAAGTGTTTGTTTGGTTGGGTTTTTTTTGCCTTTTTTTTTTGTTTGTTTGTTTGTTTTGTTTGTTTGTTTGTTTGTTTTTTTCTTTGAGTGACAAACTCCCAAATGAACTGAGAAAAAAATGGGAAGTACTGAAATACTGTGATTCCTTCCATACCTGAGAAAACACTACCCTGTTTTCTCAATAATATTGTACAGAGACATTATATAAAATATTGTGAGGCATTGTGCTGCTGAACCTAAGTGTTGGAACATGAAAAATTAAAACATCTCATGACATGTATTGTCTGCCTCCCCCCCATGAAAAACTTGTCACAATTACCACTCCAGTTTGCTTTTAGAAAGCAATGTGTCACAGCTTCAGCTCTTTCCCTCTTTCCTCCACTCTCTGCAGGCTTTCCTTAACATGATTTCGCACCTCAAGAGCTTTCCTAAGGGCTCCCAAGCAAGATTATGCTCAGCTTTCACAGGAATAAGTCATTGTAAACTTAGTCAAGAGAGTATGGCATGGAAGCAAAAGAGGCAATTTATTTATTACAGCATTGTGCAAGATTTCCTCCTGCATATTTTGAATGATGTCTGAACATCAGTCAAATATACAGACAAAGCATGAAGCATGGTAATGAAAAAGGTAAGTCTGTCTGAAAGCAGTCTATATATGAAAGTTACAATTTGCGACACCTTTGTAACAGCAGCTTTCTGACCTCTTCTGGATTTCAAACTCTATTTTACAAAAAAAACCCCTCAAAACAATCCCTTATTATATAGATAATACAATATAGAGGTATTCACTCCTCTTATTATTGTACCTCGTGGCCAGAAGCTAACTTTCCCATGGTGTAGTACCCACACTGCTCTACTTTTTGACTACAATTAGATGGGAGTTTAATGAAAGTGCCATTTTTCATAGATGGAGGGCATGTGTGTTTACTTCCTAGGCAGGTTGGACTAAATGCTCAGTTGATGAATTCAAAAGAGCAAAGTATATGACCCGAAGCTTTCCTATTGCTTTTTTTTTATTATAAAAATGTGAAGGCCTGTAAATTGAAGCATAATACAGCCAAACTCCAGCCTAGCACGAGTTGCCTGGCATGGTTATCGCAATGCCAGCACTTGCAGGATGTAGAAAATTCTACTTGCAAATCTAACCCAAGGTATCCACCTTAGCCAAACTTGTCAGCTTTTTAGAGCACGAGAATATTTCTGGCTTATTTTGACACTATTTTGGATCACTAAGCAGAAGCACAAATTATTCAAATGATTTCTGAAATCATTCTCCCAAATGTTTCTGAAGCCCAAAAAAGGAATAGTCTAAAAGTCAGTTTCAACTCTGGATGAAATCAATTTCAGTTCAAATCCTACTGAAATGTCTACAAAGATCTCTAGTCATTAGCTATTTAAAGCAAAAGTCTTAAGTGCTAAGGGGAACTGATTTTAATGTGAAATATGTGAAACTGTGTAAGCACAAGTTTCCATGACTATTGCATACTGTATGCCTGTGTCTTTTTGCTTGCTAGTCACAAGAAGGCTTTTGAAACCTCACAGACTTCCCATGCTGGACTCAGACGAAAACTAAAAATGAAAACACTTTAAAAATTGACTAGCATCTCTCAGGGAGGAAGTTGGTTTCATGAGTAAAATGCTTTCTGGAGAGCAAGGTCTTTGAAGGCTTGTACAATTTTAGAAAGTCTAGGGCCAAGTTCATTGCTGGCATAACTCCACTGATTCCTGAATTTGATGGAGTTACATCAGGGATAAGTCTGTCCCTCATAGCTTGAATCTAGATTAATTAATATTACTGCATGAGAATAAAAAGACATTGCATTATATTCTCCGTCTTTGGGTTTAGGTTAGTTTCCTTTTACGTTTATGCATTTAGGAACCTCTGGAAAATCTCTTAATAGTTAAAGGGTAGATTCATTAAGTTTCTCATATTATGCTTAATCCCAGTGAAAACAGCATTAATTAGCAGACATATAATTGTTAAAGCTGATGTCCTGTCTGAAATACACAGCTGTACAAGGCAGGTAATGGCCTGCATTTTTCAGGTTCATTTAAATGTAATAAGCTAACATTGCTACTCCCATTAAGACCTTTGAAAATGTAATTAAATGCTCAAATGACTACTAACATGATTAAACAAAGAATAAGGAAGGTTATTAACTAAGCTTATTAAAGACATTTCACATTCTGTCCTGCTTAGTAATAAATCACATTGAATTTTTTTAAAGCAGTGGGCAAGCACTTTTACCATTACCCTGTTCAGCAGAAGATCAGTGATGGAACGTTATTCCATTTTAAAAATAAATACATTAGTAACGTGCCATAGTTTTGGGGTGGTTTTTTTTTTTCCTCATCAAGTCTTTATTTCTTTCCTAATGCAGTAGAAGGGGTTCTCTTTAAAATGCTTTCAATCTAATTAAACTATGTACATGCTTATACCTTGAGTTTGGTAAGAATGTTTTGTGGAATATATTTACGTATATATTAAAACACATAGCACAAGTCCTACCTGCAGGGTTGGGTGGGGTTTTTTTGAGTCTTTTAGATAACTGAAAAGTATAAACACTACCTCTGGAGTCTATTGTGCCACCACTAGAAACACACCTAAATTCAACTACAAGTTTCCATGGAAAATTTCCCTTACAGTTTTATCAGACAAATTGTTCCTGAGCCCTATTCTTTAAGAAAAAAATCATTCATGGACACCCATTATTTTCCCCAGAACTGGAATGGAGAGTTTCTACTCATGTTTGGTTATTACAACTTGTACTTTTCAAGCAACATCTCATCAGATTCCTTTCAATTTATCCTGAATTCTAAGAAATTATGGGAAATTACCATCAAAATGGTAGAAATCTAAGTGTCCCGTTTGAGGACATGGAGCAAGCCAGCAGGGCCTCTTAATGGAATAGTATTTATCCTTAAAAGATATTGTTTAAAATCTTTGATCCTTTGTCAAATTTTATGTAATAGATATGTTTTCCATTCCAAATACGTAACAAATATTTATTAAGGACATCTGGGGTTTTTGGCAACACTGGTAATACATTTCCATCATGTAATAGGCCTAAACAACTTTTGAAGAGACAAATAAGAAGTGGGGGTTTTTTTAAGTACAGTAAACAAAATTCTTAAAAGAGTTTCACTTCATCAGAATAGCTTTCTCATACTTTTAACTTCTCTTATCTACAGTCCATACTTTATAACTCCACTAAGTGAGCACATAGATGTAGCAATCCATATAAACTGGACTTTCTTATGGCATTTTTTGAGACATGTAGCCATTTGGACCAAGCAGTAAGACAGGCGTAACAGTTACTTATATATGTTTATGCTTTTGCAGTACTTATCTCCATTTTCAGGGCAGCATATTGAAGCCATCCTCAGCCTTACTTTCTGAATAAATGTAATGATAATACAAAAACCAAGACTTTATATTGCTCATGTCTGTGCACTTGCACAGAAAGACCCTGACAGCCTCCACCTAGAGTCATTCCATCACAGTCTATGGTGGCACAGACAAGCAAGTTGTTTCATACACAAATAAAAAAACAGTAAAAAAGAAAATGAAATATTTAGAGCCAGGGGTACCTTGTGGGTCTTGGACTTCCATGACATGCTCAGGGTTTCTTGATTTAAAATTCTTGCAATGTGATGGCTTTACTTAACAGATGCTGCGTTGAATGCTGTTACAACTTTCTATGAAATATTTGCAGTACCTTGATCTACAGAGGAGGTGAGACAAGAAGTGTAGCAAGCTAATAGAATAGACTTTTAGAGAAATGCTTGTTTTAATGAATATACCCAGCTTTTCTTTTAATAAAATTCCAGTCTTCACCATTCTCCTAAGTTTTGACCTTGGAGCCTGAATTTAACTGAAGGAAATGAAAAATCCTGCATAGGTTAGATCTTGCCAGAAAAACACGAAGTTTTTGTTACCCCTGCACTCAATTGATGAAAATGCTTATCTTGACAAGTAAAAACTGCTATTAAAAAAACCCAAAACAACAACCAACCAAACAAAAACCCCCAAAACAAAACAAGATACTACATTTCAAAGCTTTCATAGAAAGTAGTAATGGCAACTGTTACAAAACCTGTCAAGTATAAGCTGGTAGCTGCAAGTTTTTTAAAAGCACAGGTAACAGACATTTGGGGTTCAGGATATTTTATACAGTCAGGGTAAATTTGCTTTGGTAGCCTCTTAATTACACAAAGTACACAGATTTTGTCTATAATTTGTTTTGTGCTCTTAATGTTGTATTAACACTGTGCAAAGGTAAATTGATTCATATTATGTTATTGCTTTTTAATATTTCTTTTTCCATCAGAAAACTTATTTCTCTGTCTGTTCTTGCTATTAAGAATTCATTATGTTGAGGGGATGTAAGCCTTGAAGATATTGACCTGTACTTGACAGATCATGCAGACTATGGAGAGGATATCTGGAAGAAATCATTAATACACCTAAGATTATTTTTTTCTTCCAGCTACCATGGGGGATGTGTAGTGTCTTGATTAGTAACAATAAGAAAAGACTGTCTCAAGTGGTATCCTTCAGGACTAAACTAAAACAATTTTTGAGAAGTCACCTACTAGGAAGCCTAGGAAACTTTCCAGTATCTATCTGGTCTGGAAAAAAAATAAGTCTAAAAGAAAATTCTGTTAGTTATCAAACAGCCCTTAGCTGACCTAGAGAGTAATGACAGTCCTACCTGTTTCTATTGGTCAGTAAGTTTCCAGAGGGTAAATCTATTACAGCATATTATAGCTCACATAGAAATAACTGGCAATCTTCATCTGTGCCAGTTTCACACAGAGAATTGCACAGGCTGACTTAGGAGCTCCAGTTTGACCTAATCACACAAAGCATTTTTCTGATGCTGCCTCCCTAAATCATCTATGAGCAGTACTACCAAACAAGTATTTCTGCAAGTTTAACTGTTCATTCCTCCACTGAACACTAATAAAGCAAACAATTAAAATTTAAGATATCCATGGAGTAAAACTACCTTTAGTACTGCAGGAAAGTTAATAATCAAAGAATAGCTTATCATAAAGAAAATAATTGTATAATAAATAAAGAATAGAAGAAAAGGTATGCTTTATTAGCATTTATTATTTGTATTATAGCAGAATTCAGTGGTAAATATTAATATATCCAAGAAAGATTGTCTAGATTGACAAGAAACAGCAGCTGAAAAAAACATAGTGGAAAAATAGGAGGATTAGAAAGTAGTGACAGGGGTATGGAGTTGAGCATTAAAATACAGCTTATACACCAGAAATTTGTTATTCCAGTTTATGTGTATGAAACTAACACAGTGACTAAAATTCTGGACACCCCAGAGCCAGTGGTACTATGAGACTTTCTAAAAAGCAAGCCCTGAGAGCTTTGCTCACAACCACAAATAAAACCTGATTTTTGTCTCTCAAGGATCAACTAGATGCAGTTACATCTCTTCCAGCAACTTTTCTTTTCAATGATAACTTTAATAAAGCTAGGGCAGATCAGTTTGTCCAGTACCCATGGGAACTAAAGGTATTTTTTGTCTTGTAATGTAGGACCTGCATTGCAGTTTCTGATGAGATGTCATTTGCAAATACAATACAGCTTTGATTTTGAAGTGGAAGCAAGAACTGAAAAACAGATTTGTTCCAAATCTGGGACATTTTTTTCCTCTCAATAAACATGACAAATCTCAATTCTTTCTAGTACTCACATACATGTATTTAACTCAACAATGAAAGCCAGGGCTTTGGACAGCAGCTGACCATTCATCAGTGACACTTGGTATCATGTGAATCCATAAACAGATTATTTTTTTCTCATTAAATGCTTTTAAATATAGCTCATCATAGAAAAGCACAAATGATTCAAGGACAAAACATCCTCCTCTGCCTATTGTCTCTGCTGATGGATTTGTGTCTCCCCCAAAACCAAACATATTTCATTTATAGCCTAAGAAATATTTACACCAAGATAAAAATCCCACAAGACTTTTCTTGCGTTTCTTGTTGTACTTGAAAATTATTTTTAAAATATGTCTTTTGTTTCTGCTTGAAACATGCAGTGTTCTACTTAAAGATAAGTCACTTGTGTTATGCTGGAATCGCTTTTATCACAGAAAACTGTAAAATCATGGTTTAGCAGCTGCTGCATGAAGCTGATATTAGGGAATTATGGGAATTACTTTCCATTCCAGAAATCAGCCCCTGCATAACGCCAGTGTTTGTCCCTGCTCTTTCTGTCTTGAGGTGACCCATCACTGCAATGGCCCATGCCGTGCAACTTGGATGGATTTGGCAACCTAAGTTCTCTCAGGCTTGCATTAGTCCCAGCCAGCTGACAGACACATTTTGTGTTCACTAAAAAAACAATTAAAAGATACAGCAAATGACAGTGAAGCAAAAAAATCACAAAGAAATGAACAATAGATGGCCTGACAAAAACTTTGGCATCACTCAGATCTGATTCATTGGGTAAGACTCAGTTATCAACTACATAAATCATATGCACCTAGTTAGCAATGTGTATAATGGAGGTGTACAAACGCCTGTGTGAAGCTTGTAGTTATCATTTATAAGAAAGCATTGTCAGATTTTTTCCAGTATTTTGCTACAGACTTGCATAATAGCCTTGGGCATATCCAATTTTTCTGATTCCATGTCTTCATCTATCAAGTTGGAATAACAGTGCACATAGTAAGAATGAAGTTAAACACACTCCGAAGCCCTTGGGTAGGAGTTCAGCATTGCTAGTCATAATATATATACTAAGTGAGACTTTCCCAAATTACTCAGTTCATAAATCTTAATTTTATTTCATCAGCTCCAGACAGGCTGTTCTTTCCATCTCCTCTCTAAGATACCAGATACACAGAGTATGTGAATGCAGCTCGTCCCAATATGCTACTACACATCTCCTGCCAAATTCCAGGTACCCCGTGACCTGGGAGGACTTGTGAATTCCTGAGAAACTCTTCAGCAAATCTTTATTGCCATCAGGACTTGAAAGAAATTAAAACTACCACTGGTACGTTTATATGTGCTAACACCACACCTCCTGGTGCCTGTCCTAGAAACATCACAGTCTCCTTTAGATGCTGCCTCCCTTTCTTCGTTTTTCTTTTTTAGTATATCACTTCTCTTTGATCTTGAATTGAAGTTTATACCTCAAATGTAGAAAACTTTATACCCAAGAGGTAGAAAATTTTCTCTTAGGTAGCAGCAATGAACCCTGGGGAGTCTGACCAATCATTTCTTGTTTCAAATCAGGTTATCTCTGAGCATAGCATAAGCATTTCTCTGTGGTGTCAAAGCAGCTCCAGATACTTTTTTCCTGTTTTTCCTATCTGGAAAAAAATTGTTAAGCACAAAAATTCATAAACATATTTGTTATCATGAGTGTGAAACCACTTAATTTGCAATTGTTAGAAATTTCTATGAAAACAATGTTTATCTCAGTATTTACCTGCAATGCACAACACTGGTAAAGTACAATTCACATGCTGGAATACGATTCATATTTTTACAGTTTACCTGAGTAGATTTTGGATCCTGGCAGGTAATCAGTGAGAGATCAGGAACTTGTCCTATCAGTTTAGCAGATGTTGTGCTAGCTCTGTCTGACTAGATAGGACACTTCCATCAATTTCACTGTAACTTTGGAATAGCAAAGTACATCTCCAGATGTTTCTTTTCTGGAACACAAGGTTTCTCCTTGTAAACACCTTCTCAGAAATACTTTGTTGCCTGGTTTTGTTACTTATCTCTATGTAGGGCATAAACCACTGAGAGTTTCTTAGATTAATGTGGAAGGTGTAGTTAGAAAGTAAGTTCTAATAAACTGTTGCATCATACTCAGATGTATTTTACTTTAATTTGCCTTCATTTCTTTCAGCTTTCCTTTTTGCCTCTCTAGAGTTCTACAGTTTTGCTACTTCATAGGTATACAGACTTAATGCAGAAAAGTGTGTTCAAGGAAAGGAAAATGCCAGCATCTATGTACCTGACAACAGGCAATACTTCCTCGGCAGACTGCAGCTCCTACTGCTATTTTGCCTGTGTTATAGTTGAACACCACTTGCTACCTGTCCTCATTCTCATAACTGTACTTTGTGCCCTCCATGAATCTCTGTGCTGCTACAGCCTCTTTGGGTCCTCCAAAGGCAGAAAGAAGCTATGGTTGACTCCACATGCATCCTGTTCCCACATTTTCCTGGCAGTCTGGAGAGGTGCAGGCCTATAATATGACCTGTTGTTAGCATGTGTTTCTGTTACACAAACAGATGTGAACCATTACTCCAACCCTCCATCTATGACCAGCAATATCTGCCAACAACAGCAGATAATGAACCCCATTTTGAAAAATCATACAGGTCCAGAGAAGTGACTACAAAGGAAAAACCGCACTTTCGGTACAACGATCCTCATGAGACCGATCTCTAATTCAATTATTTTGTTGATGGGATTATTCCTTCTGTATATTCACATGTATCTGTTGTCCTCACCGTGTTTTTTCCAGTATCTGCACGTGGGAAAGGGAACTGGACTGTATCAGGATGCACACACGTTGTCAAGAGAATTTATTTATTTTATCTAAGTTCTAGATTACAAATTCTGCACTCTCTTATATCAAGAACTCCCACTAACTTTATTAGGAAGGGTTCAAAGATAATATGAAATGATGGCTTTCAGTGATAGAATCCAGCTCGACATTAGGTTTATAGGTCATGTGCATAGTGTTGGCAGTTAGCAGTAAACATTTCTTACTGTAAAAGGAAAAATGTGATATGGAAGTCACTCAGTGATAATGCACACAGAATTCCTAAAGGCTATTTACAGCCATTTTTCAGTCTGGTAATCCACATTAAGCCATTTCCTCCCCTCGTCAGCAATTAGAAAGCCTAAAACTGAGCATAAGGTTCTCTTTCCTTTGGTGTACTACTTGATACACATGGAGTCTGTATTTGGTAAGGAAAGGGAATTTTGAGTTTATATGTCAGAAGCACCACTGAATAGAAAAAAAAACTTTTCAGAAAGGACTATAACAAAGAAACATGAGATGCACAGTTGTACTAATACTAAAATACCTGTAAAATACTAACTTAAAATGTACCTAACTCTCAGTTACTCACCTGAACATATGCATGTTTTGATTTTAGGAGTAATTAAATTCTAAAGTTTACCTTTACTATAGCTATCTAATTTTCCTACCATGTTACAATTCAAAATCAGAAACACAGGAAAGATAAAATGACAGTACACTCTTGTCCTTTTTTGTTGATTAATCTTTGCAAAGCAGATTTCTGACAAATGGCAGATTTAGCAGTCAGACACAGCGCTTATTACATTTGTTCCTGTCTGTCCCTTCTCATTTAAAAAATACGCTAACTACAGAAACAACCTTGGGCTTTTGAGGAAAGCTCACGTCTAAAATCACAAAGTACCCTGAGGCTGTAATTCAGCGTGTTTGTTAATGAAGGCTATTCCTGTCATTATTATTACCTATTGTTTACTAGGAAGAGTGAGAGATGGAAGGAAATGTTTGTTTGTTGATATTTAATTTTTCCCCATCTGAAAAACACCAGGTAGTAAATGTGCATTTTATATGGTATAATTCATATTACAGAAAGCAATCTTCTCAAAAAATCCTCATAAATACAATATAACTAATCAAACATAAGGATATTTTATGATTTTTTACTAGACACTGAAATTTTTAAATTATTTCTTCACTTCCAGAGAAAGTATAATCAATTTCATAACCCAATTATGTTTTCGTGTGTCTCAGGAGATTTGAAAGTTTCCAAGCTCTTGTTTTTTCTTCTTCTCTTTCAAATATACCTACATTTGCACTGTAGGTGTTCATGTTACTGGAATAGATGTAGTGATTTTTATTGTTCAAGGCTTCAATCTCTCCTCTGAAAACTGCTAATGAAGCCTGATGTACTCTGGTATCATTAGCTGATGGCTAAAAAGAGGACAGCAAAGAAAGATGGAACAGTCAGAAAGATCTGTGCACCCAGTCTTGACGTAACTCCCTGAGGTCTCAGATCCTGCCTTTGTATCATTGCTATAATGACAGCTCTCTGGTTCCCTTTTAAAAATCTATGTTTATCCCTGATCCTGTACAATCCCATCTTCTAGAGTTTGGTTGAGACTGTCTAGACTAAAATCTTTTTGATGGGCAGAGGGTATTGCTACAATATTTTTTTTCTAAATCTGTGCGTAATTGGAACTCCTCCCTTGGATTTTAGTAGTGCAACTTGCAGGTCAATTTGCCATTTGCAGTTCTGTGGAATAGTTTTCATAAGAAAAAGAAAAGTTTTGACATGTCTTGCTCAAAGGGAATTCACTCACAAAAGGCAGGTACCACTACAGCTGATGACAGCAGCTCCTTTTTTGGCCAGACAGAGGCCTAGGATGAATAGTTATGAACTTGAAAGCAGTTAGTGAAATTCTAGCCCTGCCCAAGTCCAAGCCAAATCTCCAAGTGGATTTCATCTTTTAAGGAACAGAGGAGTTAACTGGAGTTAACTCCTGTACAGCTTATCAGAAGCATTAATACACTCGGCTTTCTGCTGACTAGACTGT
Source organism: Megaceryle maxima (assembly GCA_024605025.1). Taxonomy (NCBI): domain Eukaryota; kingdom Metazoa; phylum Chordata; class Aves; order Coraciiformes; family Cerylidae; genus Megaceryle; species Megaceryle maxima. Next base: position 22,103 of record JANHGN010013169.1, read on the forward strand.
TAACCCTCCTTTCAGCTCTTCAGTTACAAACATCAGAGAATCATAGAGTAGTTTGGGTTGGAAGGGACTTTTAAAGGTCATCTAGTCCAGCCCCTAATGTAATGGCCTACGGGCACAAATTCACACTTCTTATCTGTTTGTGTCTATAAAATATAGACCTGTACCTCACACAAAAGTTTATTAATTCTCTCTTCATTTCTAGTGACTGCAACTTTCTAACCTGATCCCTTCACAGTATGTCGAGCAGGAAGTTTTGGAGAGGGACAGTTTCTCAAGATACACAAAGATCCATAAGGGTCAACTAAAACTAGATGTACTCCAACAGTCAGCAAGAAACTAAGAAAAAAAAAAAAAAAAAAGAAACAAAACTACTAACCTCCTAAGGTGTTAAACATCCTAAAAATCTTAAATTTCCTCCATGAAAAGTCACACAAGATAGTACCTAGACACAGCAGTAAATATAATGGAAGTATTGTGGCAGAAGTAGTAACTATTGTTTTGAACAGTATTTGCAGAAAAGGACCCCCAAAATACTTAAAATGAGAAGAAGCATTAACACTTACAAAGACATATTACTCATCAGTCTAAGCAGTACTAAAGGATGACTTTGACAGTTAGTAGCACACAGCCTTTCTGTGAGTCTTATATTCACTGTCTAATTTTTAAAGTGGAGTTTAGAATAGGTCTTAAGTCACTTAGACAAGTAAATTGTTCTAAGCTTATTCCTACTTAAAGTCATCCCAGAGCAGAGAGGTTGAATGCCAAGCACCCAGTAGCAACACAGCATCAGCTAGTGAGTATTTTCTGAAGTTCTCCCTCAGAACAAAATATGGTGAAGTGAAGGCTCAGCCTAAGTGAAACTTGCAGTAAGAAACTCAGAACTTGGAACACTGCCTTTTTTGTTTGTTTGTTTGGGGTTTTTTTGGTTGTGTGGGATTTTTTTGTTGTGGTTTTTTTTTGGGTTTTTTTTGTTTTTTCATTTTTAGGTATTAATGACTTAAAGATCAAGGGCCAGCCTCTGTCCCATGTTCTATGTGCAGAACTCCCACTGCTGTCAGTAGGAGTTTCATAAACTTATCTGGGGAGAATGTGACCTTGTTATGTACACAGCCTTTTTGACTAACATTAAAATTTCAAAATTGGCCATCAATTAGATTTACATCAAGGGTAGTTTTGATAAAATGGCTAATAAGGAACAGAACATTGTGCTGACCTTCAAGGTGAACACTGTCTTGTTGGCAAATTATTCAGTGAATTGAAAATATGAATCGCAACACACATATTTATTTTGCCATATAAAATGGTTTTCATAGACTGGTGACTATGAAAACCATATGTTGATTCTATGAAGAAGCAAGAAACAAATTGGAAAACTGATTTTGTATAGACTTTTAAAAAACACCATCAAAAGCATTATAAAAACTCACCCTAGACTATAATGCAATTAGTCAGTGTTTAGTACCTTATAATCAGCCACTGTTTACCTGCTTTTGCTTAAATAGTTCTGACTGCACAGAAAAGGCAAAACAAAAGAAGGGAAAAAGCTCATATTCCTTTCCTCTTTTTAGGTAAAATTCCCAATCAAAAAATAAATCTCATTCTAAGTAACAACATAAGGTTGGAACCCAAATTACAAGCATGTTGTGAATTGCACTCCTATAACACCTTTATCCTTAGCAAGAAGACTATATTATGTTAAGTTTTATTACTAGTTTGACCAGCTTTTATCCTTGTCATATTACCATTTCAGACAATGATTATATAATTAAAACCATAATAACATTCTAAAAGAGGACAGATTACATTTGTTCCAGGAAAACTTGAAATATTACCAGAATACAACCAATTTTAAAGATTAGAAAGGCAAACATGCATAAAAGTGTATTTGTAAAGCTAAAGTCCCTATGATAAACAGAAATATTACAGTTATTATTTATCCCGATAGACTTTGCTTTTTATAGTAATTGTTCAGCATAAATAGTCATAATTATCATCAGAGTGCTCAAGTACATTATGAGAGCCCTTATATAGCCAATGGCTTACAGACACTTCTCTTGTCATTTATACATACTAGGTCTTCTCTTGTGGTAGCTTAAATTGCATGTCTGAGATGATCGAAGTGGAAATTATATACACTGTAATAACTTAATCACAGAAGGTAAGAAAACACATTGTTCCAAGTGGTGCTAGTAGGAAGGGAAGGGACTAGGACTCATTCTTTTGTTGTCTCAACCAATCTGTACCTGGTGGACCATGAGTTTACATCTGGAAGCAGCAAGAGGTCCCAAAGAGTGGGAACTATCCAATGCCATAAAGTTTAATTAATACATGTGACAAATATATTTCACACAGATTTTTCCACTTAAAAAACCCCAAAACATACAAATTCTATACAGGGCTTTTCCATTAGGAAAACTCAAATGGATTTATGGACTGTCAGCATAATGCAGAGGGTCAATTTACTTAATGTAAGAACCAGTACTCAGGGGAAAGGAGGGCTTTTGAAAAAGCCTTTCAGCAAACCAGTGGAAGAGCCAGCAACATGAAAAAGGAGAAAGCCCAAGTTAAAAATTATATTACACCAAATTTTAGATTTTACAGCGATTTTAAAAATGAAACCTTTGACCAGACTAGGGCACCTCTGTCTGAATGGCCACAGCACAGGTTAGCTCCATTTTAAAACTGCAAGTCAGACAGTCAGCACCTGCCTTTGGTAAGATGTGCTGGCTCTGGGTGAGGCACGACATCTCACCAATGTAGTCACATGCCTTTTAGACCAGAGCTGCCTTCTGTGCAGCCCGTTCAGAGCATGGGGCAGAAGGAATTGGGATTTGTCAGTACCAGTCTGCCAGCACTGTGGGATTTAGCATAGAGTATAGGGAAAGTAATATTAATGTACACATCCTATAGCAAATGACAAAGAACAGATAGGGCTAATGCTGCTGCCCACTTTGACAACTAGAAGTTCCCCAGCGGCCCTCAGCAGTACCAAGTGACGTCCCAACTTCAGAGTCATCTTCACACGCAACATGGGGAAAGTTGTTCATGGTAAGACATGATAGTGGAAAATATTTCTGGAGAATACTGAAAGCTGTAATCCAAGAAATGCATGGAATGAATTTATAAATGTTTCCCAAGATTTCATCTAAGACCAGAACTTGGCCTCCCTGGGTCATGGGCTTCCACATTCCTAGGATGCCTAGGCATGAGAAGGCCACGACTGCGACAGCTATGTAACCACCACGTATCCCCACTCTCCGAGAATATTTTGGAGATATGACAGGAACAGCCTGGACTTATAAAATAAGGGATTTGTACTGAGATACTGCATGAACCATCTGTGGAGTATAAAATTAACTTACCAATATCAAACCACATAAATCACAGACACAACAAACTACCCCCATGTACCTTCAGAAGATAAAGCAGTTTACAAAACACAAAAGTAATCCCCTGCAGCCAGGATATGAAATGAGAGGAGAAAAGTGCTTAAACTACGTATCTCAGATTAAAAAAACTAATGCATGGTCTGATATCCTTGCTTTTTCAAACAAAGCAGGTTCTCATCGGAAGTAAATCAACATCCTTCATTAAATCAATTAGCAGTGTTTTCCTGACTCTCATTAGACAGTGATTTGGCTGCTGGAATGCCTGTGGATGGGAAGCACTGGGAAGTCTCAGGAGGACACAAGTGGTTGTTAGGAGACTTCCTGCTTCTTGTCACCTCCCTAGGAACAGGCAGAAGCCACCACTCCAGAAAGAGCAGATTTCCTTAGAAAAGGTGCTTGTATTTAATGTTTATGGGAGGAAGATAGATTCTAAGAGTTACTGTGTAGCTCTTCTTTGGGATAGGGAGGAGGTGAAATTAAGTATTAAATAGCCAAGTTAATTTTTGGAGGTTTTACACTGGTTGACAAAACAAGCCAGCCAATTAGCAAAGATTAAATAAAGGCTTTTAAATTCAGTTTAGCAGCCATGACCATTGCCACTAGTACTTCTTTGAATCATAAAAGTTGAATAAAACTTTAGAGCTGTACATGACACTGAAATTATCTGTGTGGATAGCTTCTCCAGATGCTGAAAACCAGTACTTGCTTCATAGTGCTCTGCAAAACGTCAGAACAAGGACTTGCACTAAGAAATGCTTCTGATACATGGGTTTCAGTTTCCCCTAAATTTGGATTCAGTAGGCACAGCTGTTAACATCTCCAGACTTTAAAGCAAACAAAGAAACCAAAGCCAAAAATGTTCTTTGGAGTCAAAAGCAATAGGGCTGCTTCAGCAGAAGTAGGTAACGTCAAGCAGAAGCAACAGAAGTGTATTTGTGTTTGTGCTTAACACCCCAAGCAAAACCAACCAACCAGTCAAACACAAAAAACAACAGACAAACCAAAACAACTAAACCATACCACAAACAAACAAACAACACAAAACTCACACAAACAAACAAACAAAAAAACTAACCCCAACAAAAAACAGCAACCAAAAAAAAAAAAAACTACCCCAAAAAAATATACACAAAATACCCCAAACCAACAAAAAAACCCCAAAACCCCAACTACCCCCCAAGCCCCC
>JANHGN010013170.1:0-16957 GCA_024605025.1 Megaceryle maxima
GTGCCATTGCTTTTGGTAGGAAGGGGGGAAGGACGGGTTCCCCTCCGGGCGGGGGAGGATGATGGGGGGGGGGGGAGTGGGGGCAGGAAAATGCAGTCCCGGCTCCGGGCAGGCTGGAGCCGCTGTCTGGGGCGGGGCAGGGCGAGCAGTGGCGATGCCGCAGCCCCGCAGCCCCCCCTACCCCGCAGCCCCCGCCCCGCGGCAGCGCACGGGCTCTGCCTCCCTCTCGCGGCCGCTCTGCTGGAGCTCCCCCGGGCCCAGGCGAGGAGCTGCGCCCCTGGCCCCCCATCTCCCTCCCGCGGCACTCCCGCCCCTCGCCGTGCCTCCCCGCGCCTCTTCGGTGGGTACCCACTCGGGTTGTGCCCGCGGGTGCTGGAGGCGCGAGCAAAGCCGGCCTCTTTACTCAGCACCGTTCCTGGATATTTACCTTTTGCTTTTAAGCGAAGCTTTTCTACCGCCACTGGGGAAAACTTTTTATAGCCTGACTTGCATCATGCCTGGGGAATGATTGGTAGTGAAGCCAACTTCACGAGAGACAGCTGGCTAAAAATTGAAACTGTTTTCTTCCCAATAATCTGTTTTCAATTTCTTCTGCAGCTGTTGGAGCCAAGAATTGAACAAAACAAGAGCTCCAGGAGATCCTATAGAATAATAATTGGGTGAGGGCCCTCGATTAGATAAAGTGTCTCCAAAAATTTCCAGCTCGACACAGTGAGTATCAGTTTCTCTTCAAACATTTTTTGCTGGAACAGGAGGCTGTGCCCAGTGTGCCCTGGAGCTTGTAGCTGCCTATCCCCTTCTGCTTCTTCTCCCCTTCACCTGCATTCTCTTCCTGCTATTTCTCTTTTTATTAGAACCCAGGGCAATAGCCCCTTATGTTATTTCTGCTAGTGGTCTGCAAGTCTGGTTTGAGGTGTGAGCATCTTCTGGGACCAGGACCCCATGTCTGAGTGCTGTGATCCTAATTTTGGCTGCCAGACCCTAGCTGGCACTGCAAGGTAGGTGATCAGGGCATCCTGGGATGTCAACCTTGATCTGGGACCAGGGACGACAATTTATCTTACTGCTCTGCTCTCCAGATCGTAAACCTGGGCATGAAAATAGTTCCTGTATCACTCCAGACCACCTACGGGCAGGGATGGACCAAACCCTGCTGTCTGCCAGGTTTAGCAGCTCCACGGGGTCTCACTCTGCTCTGGGTCAGGGTCCCAGCTTTGTGTTGCAGGATGTGACACTGTCAAACGTCAGACCCTGAGAACACCAAGAGGCCCTAATGGCCCTGACCAGCCTCACCTGACCCCACAGGAGCTCTATTTAAGCTCAGCCCAGGGGTTCAGACTCTTCTGAGCTGGGCTTGGCTCCAGTACAGCTGTAGCAGTGCCTGGCTATGGATTCTTCAGTCTGGATTTCAACCTGCTGACTGTCTTCCTGGCTTGGTGTCAGCCCATACTGCATCCCTATGGCTCTGCCTGGTGCTCCTAGACCTGATCCTAGCCCTGATCGCAGATGGACTTCCTGGCTTGGCTTGGGACCTGCCTCACCACTGTGATACTGCTGTATGATCTGTGTTCTTGGCTGGACCTGGCTGCTACTTCTGGGTCTGTGCTGCATCCCTTGTTGGCCCAAAACCTGGGTTTGGGCACAGATCTGGCACAGTCTGGCCTGGACTGGGATAGAGATGAAAGTATAGGATAATGATGGACTCTTTAAGCCTAGTACACCAGTGCTGCTGAGAAGACTGGGAACCCACTTCAGCTCTGATACCACTATGCTACAGCCTGAGCAGAGTGGCTTAGTCAGTGCTTGTACAATGTGACCTGACCCGTGAAGTGGCTCCTGCATCCATGTAGCAGCTGACCAGCCTTGGTCCCAGCCCTCTTGCCCCTGTCCAACCCAAAATAACTGTGCAGTGGAAGGACTGAGAGCTCAGATAAAACCCTTGAAGAAGCATGAAACTGATCTGCTGGACCCCTGGGGGAAAAAAAAAAAAAAAAACAAAAAACAAACCACAAACCGACAAGGCTGCAGAAGGTGGTACCCTGCAGAGAGGTGAGATGTGGCATCGGGTTCAGCAGAAGCTGGTGGCCCCCAAATCCCCCTGGGTTCTGGCTGCCCTGGACAGGGGAGTTGTGCCGTGGGCTAGGGAAGCTGGTGTTGTCCTGCTGTGACAGCACGTCCTGCTCCTGAGCTGGGGTTGTGATACCAGAAAGAGTCAGAGGAGGGCAATGTTAGGCTGCTGTTTTCTGCTGCTCAGTCCCAACCAAAGTATCTCTAAGAAAGTCGGGTTTGGTAAAAGCATTCTCCCTTTTCTTTCCCTTTTTGCCGTTGCAGTGAAGATGGGGTGCAAGGTGTTGCTCTGTGGCATCACAGCTCTTCCGAGAAATGCTCTTCTCGGTTTCTCCCTCTCCTTTAGCAGCCTGGGCAGCATTGTCCGTCGAGGCGCTTGTAATCTAATTACCTGCTTATGCTGGGGGAGGGAGGGCAGCTCAGCCAACCCCCCCAGCAAAACGTGCAGCTAAAACCCAAGAGGGCAGAGTCTCCTCTGGGGCTGGAGAAGCTTGTTCCTGCTGGCCCCAGCTGCCAGGTGTGCATGTAACCCCCCGAGCAGAGGATTCGTTGGGGGCCCTTGTTACTCTGCCCCAATGCTGTGCCTCTGCAGCTTTTAGACTGCTTGGCGATGGAACAGGGTGTGCAATCTGATCCAGCTTTTTCATGGCTGGAGTGGCCTGTGAGGATGGAAATATGCTCCTGACACAGCCCTGGATAACCAGAGGAAGAGCTGGGGAAGCACTGTGGGTTTGAGGCTGTGGAGCTCTGCATACCCATAAAACTGCACAAGCTGTGTCTCCCTGGGCCGTGCCTTGCTGAGATAAAACCAGAGATGTCAGCCCATGTGTCTCCTGCTCCTCGTTCAAAAGGTGATTTGAATAGAGACCTGTGTTAACTGGCCACGGATGGAATTCTGCTTAGCCTCGGGAGCTGTGGCTGCATTGCCCTGCTCAGTGACCTGCTGCAGGGCAGCCTGACCTGTGTGGAATTTCCTCACGAGAAGTGTTGCAGGAAGGGGTGTGGGCAAGGAGTCGTTCCTGATGGTGCTTGGCATGCTTCCCTCCACTCCTCCCCAGCAGGTCCTAGTGTGATGAGCAGCATCACTGGCTCAGGGTGCTCTGAGCCTGGCCGGGAAGGACTAGTCCAGCTCTGCAGGAGAGGTCAGGTAGGTCTGAACGGGGCATCATGTTCCAGCCCCAGCCTGTGCTGCTGCTCCTGCAGAGGTTTTGATCTGCAGGTGAGCTGTGCCTTTTGAGATGGTGCTAAAACCCCTTAGAAGAAGCACATTGAGCCAGGCTGGGCTGAATCTGGGTGCAAATCTTGGTCTCTGTTAGTGCAAGGTGTCTACAAGGGGGCAGTGACCTCAGCAAAGCAAGAAGGGCCTAATCCCCTCTGTCATCACACGATGGCTCCTCCTGCAAACTCGTGAGAATGGCTCTGCCCTGCCTGACCCCTTGGCTCCTCTAAGTGCTCCTGAGAGGCTTTGCTCAGGGCAGAAGAGCTGCTGGGCTGAGTCTTAGCCCAGTTACACCCAGTGCCTTGAATAGGGGATATGTTTATTTATGGAGCAAGCATAAGAGAGGAATGTGTCCCCACCTCCCTACTACTGAGTATTGGACTGAGCTGTACTGGGACCTGCCCCAGTGTGGTGTGAGGACCCACTGGGACCTGCTGGAACATGCCTAGCTCATCCTGCTCTTGTCTCTGGGTGAGAATCTTTGTGAAAATTTGGTCCAGGGTGGGGAGGGACTGATATGTGCCTGGGCTGGGTTCTCCCTGGGTGCAGGCACTGGGAGGGTCTCCTGTCCCACATGGTGAAGGTCTCTGGGCACTGACCCAGGCAGCAGGGCAAGAGTGGGGACATATCACCCCAGTCAGCTACTGGTGGGAAGGTGGTTTCAGTCTTGCAAGTAGCATCAAGTTCAGTAATTCCCTGGTAGCAAAACCTTCCTCCAGTGCCTGAGGCATAATCCATTGTGGTGAAGGTGGTGGGCTTGTTCCAGCACAATTGTCCAGGGAAACCTCGTACCTACCCACAGCCTTATCTCCTGGCCTCCTCCTGATTATCATGGCTAATAATGATGTTGGTCTTAACCTGGGAAGAGGTCACATCCTAGTGAGGTTTCTGTTTTAGCTGCTGTGGCTTGTTCAGACTTCTCTCAGCTCCTCTTGCCAGCACTGGCACAAGAGGGACAGGAACGCATCTTTTTGCAGGATGGAGTCAGCTCCTTCTCTTTACCCACAGGAGAAATCAAAGGGCAGCAAGAGCCCAAGTGCCCAGGAGGAGATGAGCTCTCTGCGTCTCACCTCCATGGCACGGCAAGGTGAACCCTGCTTCTGTTTGTGGTGATGTTGTCATTGGTCTTGAAGTCACATACTTGATTTTAATCCTGTGAAACGGGTTGACAAAGCAGGTAGGACAGAGGTGGTGCTCCTGCCAAGCCAAAGCTGCCCCACACTGCAGGGCCTGTGTGCTCCTCTTGCTTGTGGGCACCTGGTCTTTCTGCACCCTGTGATCTGAAGATATTGGTGACAGTGGGGTTGCTGATTCACCCAGAGCTGCCAGAGCAGTCCTTGGAGGCATTTCCAGGTCTGAAACACTTCCAGACTCAGACCAGTGCTCTGTTCCACAGTCCATATCACTGACACTTGTTTCTCTGCCTGTTCTCTGCTGTATCACCTTTAAAGCTGTGCTGTACCTGTGCCCTGTGGGCCCTGGAGCAGCCCAGTTTCCCCATAGCTCAATTCGGTGGCCTTTCTGGTTAGGAGGTGTTCAGAGTAGGTTGACTTATGCTGACGTGACCTGACGCTCGGTGCTAATTTGCCCGCTGTGTTACAGTCTAATGCGGTTAGGGGATCAGCATGGCCAGCTTGCAGAAGCCCACGTGGCTCTGCTGGTGGAAACAATCTGGGATGTCCCTGGGTGTCTGAGCTGGGTATGTTGTGGTTGGCTGGGTGTGCATTTCTGGGGACTCAAAAATGCCCTGAAATGGGGAAGTGCTGCCATTTCCAGGATAGCCTCCTCTGTACCCTAGGATATGTGTTGGGACAGTTCCCCTGGGGATGTTAACAGGTCTCCCTGTTTTCAGGCTAGCACTGCATTTAGTAGTGTGAGGTTTGCAGTTTCCTTGAAAGCAGTGCTAGGCAGGAGCCCCCAGTAAGGTCTGCCCAGCAGCAGCTCTTGAGTGTAGCCAGGAAGCCCTCAGCCCTCCGAGGAGCTGCTCAGTGCACCCTCTGGTTGCCCTAATGCTCAGGGGCTGCAGTTGCAAGAATATCCTTTAGGAAAAGCCCATCACTCCCTGCTACTGGGGATCTGGGGGAGAGCGTGCCTGGGACTGTGGTGCAATGCAGGACCTGCTTCACTTTCAGAGGCCAGTGTTGGGGCTGCTTCCAGCTCCTTTGAGAGCAGAGGGGAAATGAAGTCCCTCTGGGGAGCAGGTGGCTCCTCAGCTGGGTTTTTGCCTTTCCCATTGACCACAGGGTCCTGTGAGCCTCAGCAGGAATCAAGTGGGTGACAGCTGAGTTCCCACCAGTGACTCCAGCTTCGGGACTGCTGATGGCTCTCCCCAGGGCAGAGGTTTTCCCTGCCCTGTGGGGAAGCTGCAGAAGTTAAATGGGAAATGCTGAGATAAGTTAGGGCTTTGTCTCAAAACAAAAATTTTGCAGAAGCGATGGATGTTTGAGCTGAGAGCATCTACTCTTTCAAAAATGACCACTATAGCAATATGTCAGGTTTATACGTGACAGCAGCACCTATAATATCTTACTGGTACAAGTACTTAATCTAAAGACTTTTTCCTCATTTAGCCACTTAGAATGGGCTGTAGCGGGACATTCTTTGGTATCTGATAAAAAAATACTAAACAAAAACCTCCAAATCAAAACAGAAAACTACTGGGGCTTTTGTTTGTTTGCTTGGTTTTGGTTGTATGTTCTTTTTCTTTGGGGGGGGGGTGGCATAGGGTGGGTTTTTATTTCTTATTTTAGATCTAAGCCCAGCATAAGTTTTTGGAAAGTTGTTTGCAGGTGTCAGCAGCCCTGCCACAGCTGCTATTAACCTGGGGGGCGGGGCAAGGGAAACAGAGCAGGTTTAAATATAGCTTCTGGGAAATAAGCATTGGAATAGCTTCCAAGATCAGTTTTACCCCTCCTTTGTCTGGGATTTTCCTAAAAATGTGAAAGATAAACAAGCAGTGGAGATTAGAGCTATGGGCAGGCTGTGCTGATGAGCAGTTGCTTATAGATGGCTCTACAGCATCCTTATGTGGTGCCTTGTACTTGGCCAGACCACTCCCAGCATGAGCTGTGTTCCTATCCCTCTCACCATCCCTGCCAGCCTATGGTGGCTTCCACACATGGTAATGCAGCCCTGAGTGCCTCCTGTGGCTGCCCAGATGGGCATTCTCCTGCCTGCATGCCTGAGACTGCCTCTCCTCATGCTTTCAGGGCTCACGAGAGGCTCCCAACTCAGGGCAGTGACGTGAACTGAGTGAGCAAAATCACACTGCAGCCCTTCATAACTGTTTTTCCCCCCTTGAGTTGTTGTCTGCTTCTCATTCCTAACAGTGAAGCTCTGGGGAGCATCTGTTGTGCTGAAAGGACAGAGGGGTTTGGTCTCTTCCCCACTCCAAAAAGCACTGTTTCTCAAAGCTAACCCAGCAGGGCTGTCTGTCTTTACAAGTGACTCAAAGGTATGACCAAAATGCAAGAAAGAGAAAATAAGGTCTGGTTAGGCTGACAAATATCCCAGCAAGGCTTTGGGTGGAACAGAGCTCTTGCTCTGTGTTCCTCTTGCTTCCCAGGTGAAGTCACCATCAGCCATTAAATAACAGACTTGGTCTTCTTGAGCCTTCTGGCTGCAGGAGATGTGTTCTCCATAGGAAAGCATTCATTTTCTACTGACAGCACAGCAGGTATGGCAGCCACCTGACTAAGCCAGTGGTAAAGATGGATAAAGTAGATCAGGGTCAGGTCAATTAAAGTCAGCCTGAGCCTTATTCCTAGGGCTCTCAGCACAGTTGCGTGCAATGAATGTGCTCTGTGGTCCCGGTGTTGACTCTCCTGGAAAGAGCTGAGTCTGCAGCGCACATGTTTGTGAAGCAGGAAAAAAAACCCCACACATCAAAAAACCCTTACTGCACCATCCCCAGTCAATGGGACCAGTTCAGCTCCACTTGCCTCTTTCTGACCCTTGCTAACAATTCTTCTCCTGGCAGAAAATTACCAGCAAGATTTTTACCTTGTAATTTCCTTTTATCTCAAATATAGGCTCTAAGTGACCTCTGTCCTCCCAAGGTAGATGTCACATCAAGGAAGTCTGTGTCCACAAAAGACCATGTGTAAAAGCACTGTGTATTCATACTGGGACCATTTATGCTACGGATCCTTTGAACCAGAGCTCAGACCACAAATATGTGATGCTCTGGGGTGTTCTCCAGGAAAAATAGGTATTTTTCAAGGGGCTGATAGACAATTTCATCTCCACATTTTTTATGTGAGCCAGAGCTCACCTGGCTCAGGGACAGCTTCACACCCCATTGCTAATTTGCACACTGAAGTTACTTTGTTTCTGTTCACACCCAGGGGACCTTTACCTAAATTCAGCACTTGGAAATCTTTGGAAGCCTGGAAACACCCACCTTTTGGTGGCTCCAGAAATCACAAGTTTTAGTGTATAAAATGCCTGCTGCTTTTTCCTGCTGGTTTCCCATGAGCCTGGTGTAGCCCTGCTCCATCCCACATAAAGCCCTGAGTGGTGCTGGCACTGTGTTTGGCAGCTCACAGTTGCTTTCCCTTGCTAGTCCCTACTTTGTAAAGAATATTTTTGCCTGTTAGCTGTGGCTAATGAGCTTTTGTCTCTACAGTATGTCTGCAGTCAGGGCATCTCTGAAAGGTGGTACTTAATAAAAGGGAACATGGTGATGAACTTTCCTCCCCAGGCAAGCCCTATGCTTTTCCCACAGGCTCTACTGCACTGCACACATCCAATGGACCTTGGGATTCAAGCTGAAAAACTGCTGTTTTCTCATTGTCTGCTTGGCTTTAGGGCAGAAATTCCATCACTGCTTTCATGGCAAAGCTGGGGAGGAGTGACAAGGGATGCTGGTGACATTTCCCAGTGGAATAATAAGTCGGTAGGATGTCCTGCATTCACCAAGCAGTGCCTGGCACCAGTTTGTGGTCCCTGCTGTGGAATAATGACTGGAGGTGAGTTAAAATTTAAAATCATACTGAAGGTGCAGCGTTGTTCACACATTAAGGAAGGTATAACACTGGAGAAACTTTCAGGGCAGAGTGCAACTGGTATGCAAGGAGTCTATTTCACAACAGTTCCCTAAGCAACCCTGCCTGCAAACAGCACAGGGGATGGAGTGGAGATTCCACAACCAGGCCCTGTGAGATCACGGCACAGATGGGAACTTGATAGTACTACAGGACTGATAAGCTGACTGTTTGTGACCTGTGCCAACAGCCTGTCAGCTTTTGACGAGGTACTGCCCTTTGTATGAACTTTGCTCATTATAATACCAAAACACACCTCCATCCCAAAGGCCACCTGCCTCCAAAGTGTGACCACCCCTCAGCTTGCACTGTGAATTTTCTTCAGCTATATCTTTAAAAGCAAAGTGAGAGAAATTTACACCAATCATAATAAAGGTATTTAGGACTAAAGTTACTCCACCTTGAAGGTAAAAACTACTGTAAAAATGGTTTAAGTAAGGGGGGATGTTGGGGAAGACATCATCATGGACAAGTCAGGACGGATACTATTGTTGATCATCTCTGACCCCTGGGATCAGTTGACGGGCTGAACTTTGATTCCCCCCCATAGGGACAGCTTTGGGTAGGATCCAGACTTTCTGAGTATTTCCCTGGGAAACAGAAATTTTACTGAGCTGCTCTTAAATCCAACACATTTTGTCTATCTGCATGTGCTTGGAGACAGTGAATTTATCACTGGCAATCCACAAGAACCTGTACTTATGTTGCTCTCAAAACTGCACTTTTCATGCTGCTAGTCGCAGGAGTCTCTCATTAGGTGCTGCCAGCTCCTTACTAGCTGTGTGAAACCATGAAGCATGCCTAGAGGGTGAGCACAGTGTGCTGTTAGTGAATCCAAAGCCATAACAGTGCCAAACTGGACATCACTCAGAATCTAAGCCCAGCCGTCCCCAGCCCCTCTGATATCTGAGGACAAGCTGGAATGCAAGAGGGCTTATTTTCTGCCAAATTACTTTACCCTTCCACGTGACACCTGCTTTCAGGGCTGCTTGCTCCCCTGGGATGTTTGATGTCACCTTGCTGGTGTGGCAGCGTGGCTGTGACAGTGCAGGGCTGGAGGAGTGCCCAGCCCTCCCTGTCCCCACAGGCAGGGCTCTGCCATAGCTAATCCCCTGCTGCCAGCTTCCACAAACAGTGTCCCTCTGGTGTAAACACAGCTGGTGAAGGAGGTGAGAAACTTCCTTTTCCAGCCATTTGTGGTAGCGCTTGTGCTTCTAGCCCCGAGTGCTTTCTCTGCTTACACACCAGTGCGAGTGATGATGGTATTTTGTATCAATACAGTGATTTTCATCCCCAGGACTTCCTGCAGAAAGGGCCTGCAGTCCAGGGCCAGCCTCACCTGGGTAAACTCCAGTCATGCAGAACAAAGCTGTGGCCCCTGTCTCTGAAGTAATTTTGGAAACATCACCTGCCTGCTCAGTCTCCTGCCCTGGTGTCCCTCAACATGGGCTGCCATGTCCATCACCTATATGAGAGGAAGGCAGGGGTCAGAGAAGCAGCACAGAACAGAGCCAGGTCACTAAAAGTAAGAACACGAACAGGAGTTTGCAGGTGATTAAAGCAGGTGTATGATGGAGCAAACAAGTCCAAAAAGCCATCATGCCAAACAAGTGAGTCACTGAGTGGCAGCTTTGTGAGCAGGGAAGGGGGTGAGGGATGATCATAGAATAGAATCGAAGAATCATTTGGACTGGAAGAGACCTTTAGGATCTTTGAGTCTAACCATTAACCCAGCACTGCCAGGTCACCACTAAACCATGTCCCTCAGCACAGCATCTCCACGGCTTTGAAACCCCTCCAGGGATGGGGACTCCACCATTGTTCTGGGCAGCCTGGGCCAGGGCTTGACAACCCTTGAGAGGAAAAAATATCATGATGATCATTCCTAATCTGAATAATTAAGCCCTTTTTAATTAAAAAAAAAAATAAAATCTCATTGCATTGGTTTAAGGCTGCAATCCAAGCCCGAGATCGCATCCCAGTTCCACGAGCTGAGCCGCTGGTTTATTGTACGATGTTTTCCTCCGGTGTTCCCGTGGGAGGAGCAGCTCCGCCCGGGCTCTCGGCTCCCGGAGGACACGCGAGCGGGGATCCGTTACCGGCCCTCCGGGATCGGAGGGTCTGAGGGCGGCGGGAACGGCCCTGCCCGCCGGGATGCCGCGGGGATGGGCGGGGAGGGGCCCGTAGGAGGGGCGGGACCAGCAGGGGCCGGGGCGGAGCGGAGCGCGGCGGGCGCGGAGCAGCGGCGGCGGCGGCGGCGGCAGAAGCAGCAGCATGGAGCGAGGGCTGGGCGTTTTCGGGGACCCCAAGGTGAGGCACAGGGCTGGGAACGAGACTTTGCACCGGGGACATGAACTGCGGGTGAGGTTCTGTGCAGCGGCGGTGGGAGCCGGGACATTCACCGAGGGTGAGGTGCTGTGCGCTGGGACTGGGAACCCGGTCGTGCACCGGGAGTGAGGTGCTGTGCAGCGGAGGTGGGAGCCGGGACATGCACCGAGGGTGAGGTGCTGTGCGCCGGGGCTGGGAACCGGGACACGCACCGGGGCTGAGGTGCTGTGCACCGTGTGTGCACCTGGGGTAGGAGTCGGGTCATTCACCGGGTGTGAGGCGCTGTGCGGTGGGAGCGGGAGCCGAGGAATGCACCGAAGCTGAAGTGCTGTGTGCCGAGGATAGAAGCCCGGTCACGTACCGGGCTGAGGGGCTGTGCACCGCGGCTGAGGCGCCGTACGCCGGGTCGTGCACCGAAGCCGAGCCGCCGCGCATGCCCCCGCGGCGAGAGCCGGGGCGCGCCCGGTGCTAAGGTGGTCTGTAGCGGGGTGAGAGCCGGGGCATGCCCCGGGGCACGGCGGCTGAGCTGTCCTGGTGTGCTCCGAGGAGTCACTCGGCGGTACCAGCTCGGTCTTTGCTGCCCCAACCCGATGTCTCCGCAGGGAGACGCAGGAGCTGCTCCGGGGTGCCCATCCCAGCGCCTGGCCAGGGTCTCTGCTCCCCCGGGCCGGAGATGCACTGGTGGCCTGACTGGAGCATGGCTGGGGAAGACACACGCCCTGACGGGTCCAGCATTCAAACTGATGCCTTGGTCTAGTAAAACAAATGTTTTCTCTTGACTGGTTTTGTTTGTTTGTTTTGTTTGAGGGTTCGGTTTTTATGGTGGTTTTGTTTGGGTTTTTTGTGGTGTTTGTTTTTTTTCTCCTAAACATTTAGTTCAGTTATTTCTCAGATACCCTCTTGGGATATCATCTTGGTGACTGCTGCCAGAGGGTGCTTCAGCCGTCCACTCTCATCACGTGCTGTGTACATACATCTCAAGTAGGATCATCCAGTAATATGTTTATTAATCAGATTATAAAACAGTTGAGAAGGAAGCAGAGGAAACAGGTGTGGTGAGCAATAGCCCTGTGTGTGATGGCAGAGCACTGCTTGTGCCACAGGTCAGCTCAGCTCTTGGGCTGTGGTCTGGGTGAGCTGGTGTATGGGGAGCAGATTTGCTCTGCCCGGCTGGCCCCAGGCTCTGGTGCTGACTGCCAGGCAGAGTTAGGTCTTGGTGGGCAGTAAGCAGCTGGGGCAGAGAAGACAAACAAAAGTCATGTGAGGATTGTGGTGGTCCCACTATGAGAACCTGAGCGCTGGCAACTGCATGTGGCTTTCCTTGGCAAGAAGATTACCTCCAAAAATGCAAAAGGGTCTCTTTTTTTTTTTTTTTTTTTTTTTTTTTCCTGCTCTTTGCATCCCCCTACCACTTCCAAACCACTTATCTCTCATGGTGACCTTGCACCAGGAAAATCTAATGTACTGGAAAAGCCTTTGTGTAAAGGTCTGATTCAGGTTTCATTCTATCACTAAAGGTGATATTTCATGGGTCTTAGAGGTGACCCGTGGAATAGCAGACAAATGGTAACGCTGAAAGCCAGGGAGCGTTGACATCTGCTAATGGCTAAAGCCTTTTCAAAGCCACTTCAGTTTTGGGAGATGTTAACTGTTCATCAGCTTCACTAAGAGCAAAAGCTGTTGGTTCACACCAGTGTTTTGAAACTTTGGCTGAGAGAAACAAGTTAAGTTCTTTCACTTTTTCTTCTTCCTACTTTTCCAGTGCATGGAAGAGTGGGATGCCAAACAGAGGGACCTACAGAAAACCAGGCAGGGTTTGACCGCTAAGATCAGCCTTCTGTTGTCTGGTTGATGGCAATTACGAGACTGGTTTTCCTGAGTCAGGCAGTCCCTTTCAGCCCTCTGAACCTGCTAAGTCAGGCCTGGGAAAAAAAAATGGGTCTGAAGTCAGTTAATGAGCCCTATTCATTCCCCTGGACCCTCTGCCATTGGCAATGGTCAGTTTTGTGTTTTAGAGACGTTTCTGGTAACCAGAGCAGCTTCGAGCCCTGGCTGAATGCAGGACTGGGGCTGCCTCCGTGTTTTTCGGGAACTCGCTGACTTGCAGTGACAGCAGCAGATGAACAGGGACTGGGGCTGCTGGAGGGTGACTTTGAACCCTGCTTATTGTAGGCCATAAAAGCAGAGAAAACGGCCATTCCTTGGATGCTGACCATCTGCTCTGCACAACTGGAGCAGAGACCATGTCCTTGCTCTCTGCTGGCTCTTCTCACTGCACACCAGCCCCAGCTTGGGGGTTTCAAGACGCTTGTCTCTCTCCTCCTTTGGCACCCATGTTGCCTTAAGCCACGCTGTGGGGAGCAGGATGGGAACAGGGGCTTCTGGGGTCAGGCCCACACTCTCCCAGCAGCTGGTGGTAGCTCTGTTACTGGATGCTTGTTTCCAAAATAAGGTCAGGTCACACTGGGCAAGGGTTCCCACAAGGGAACGTGGCCAAGCCACCCTTGCAGGTGGGTGGTGACCTCCAAGGTTGGTGGAAGCTGAGTGGTTGGTGCCAGGAGGAGTGGTACTAACAGCGGCTCAGCAAGGGAGCATCCTCCTCCTCAGGTCACCAAAGCCATGTATCGTATGAACACTTCTCTAGAAAGCACAAGTTCTTGCAATGGAGGAGGGTGTCATGTGTGTCTTGTAGTCTTCCATATTTCTCTTTTCAGGGCTCAAGCCTTAAAGCACGTGGCAGATTTGTCTCCAAATTGCATTTGTGGGTGTGGTCAAACTTGAGGGTAACACTGTGCCTCTTCCACTTCACATCCCTCTTAATCCACTCCCACCTCTTGCTTCTGAATGAGTGTTTGTGGTGACCTTGTAATGAGGAGAACCTCACCAGGCTCCTGACAGCGTGCTTCCATAAAACTGCTGTTTGGGGAACAGAGCTCATGCTTGTTGCTGTTATTAGCATCTGTCTTATCTCTTGAGTTTTGCTCTTTATTAACATTTTCCTCCTGTGTGTATCTTAACAATTGACAAATGACAGCTGTAATTACTCTGGTTTGCAGTTATTGAGATCAATAAAGTGAACTTTAAATTATCACCTTTTAATGTGCTGATAAATAATCCTGGGCAAAGTCACTGCGAAGGGTTCTAAAATGATGCAACATTAGCAGCAGCCTGGATTATCTATTAACATCTGCTGGAAACCATCACGATAAAAGATTAAGTTGATGTTACTTTTACCAGGGTGTTAGGGCTGACTTTGTTCATTGCATCTATTTAGAAAGAGACTCTAAAACCACCTAATAAATAAATTCTCTCAAGTGCCTTAGCTTGGATGGTACTTTTTATGCTACATAATAGGCAAACTGAGCAGTTAACTGCTCTGCCATGGTCCACTGAGCAAACTACAGTCATAGAGAAATTGGACTGTAGCTGAAAATACTTTGAATGTTTGGTTAACATTTTCCTTTTCATTTCATAAAATTGAAAATAATCTGACTTGATCTTTGAACAGAACATACTTGTTTGAAGTACCTCATTTTGTGTTTGAATTCATTTGTCGAGCTTATTACATTTCAAAGAAAACATGGCAGTATTTTTGGAGAAAAGTCAAGCTAGAGCCCTTAAACTTCTCCTTTTTTAAAGTTCTGACCCAACTTGCTCATATCCGCACTAATGAGTCACATGCTGTGGTTGAGCTAAAACTCTTTTTTTGCATAAAAATGAAAAGCGCTCAGGTTTCTCTATCAACCGTCCTGGGAATTGTCTGTGCTGAGGATGCACAATTTATGGCCAGTTACATCTTTTGAACTTGTTTGTCTGGCTTTCGACAGCTCTGTAGTGAAACTCTGAGATTTCCTAGAGTGGCACAGTGGGTTTTTGATGCACGAGCTGGTGGTTAGTGAACTTACTCAGCTGCAGTGCTGGTAAGGTGCAGAAGAAGGGCTTGAAAGGTGGCTACACAGAGGTGGCCTTGAAGGTCCTCAGTGCAGCTGGGGGACGAGCAGAGCTCCTGCCCTAGGAAAGCATTTGAGAGCTCTGCTGCTTTCCTGTTCTTCATCAGAACCCGTTACCACATCCAGGTTTGCTGTGAGAAATGAAGGCATTGCTGGTCCTGGAAGGGTTGAAGGCTTCTCTCCAGTGCTGGTGCAGCATATGGTGCTGTTCAGGTCCTGGACCCGGGTGTTGATATCCCAGTTTAATCTGGGTGCACAGGCTTCCTCTCTAAATAAATTGGAGAGTTTGAGGTGGGAGACCACGTGTGTGTGGACCTCTGTATACCAAGGAGCAGAGCCCCAGAAGAGGCACCAGGCTCCTGTGTTCACCTTATTTGTTTGCTCAGGCATCATCTCCTGGAGCCACAGTTCAGAAAAAAAAAAACTCTTTTATCTTTAGCTGGGTGCTTTCCTTGACTTAAAGCAAGGTCATGTTACCCACTTGTATCTGGAAAAGTCTTGTGCTTTGTTTACCCAAAACAAACATGCAGGAAGAGAGCTGACGTGTAATCTGCAGCAAGCAGCCTCCCACGGACCTGGAGACCTGTGAGGTTTGCGAGCAAGGCACGTGTCTTTATCTAGGGCTGGCTCTTGGTGGAGTCTCTTGTAGACACACCTTTACTTCTTCACCTGAATATCCCTTGGTAATCTAAATAGAATAGATTAGTTCTCATCTGCAGAAAACAAACCCACAAGTGCTGATCTTGAGCTCCACAAAGTTTTGGATTGAGTAGCAGTGCACAAGAATTTCTTAGCACTTTCTTTGGGTATAGAGGAACCTAAAGTAATGCATGGCAGTGGATGAAGAGTCTGTTGCTGATGCTGGAGAAGAACCTTGCTGTTTTACAAGTATCTCATCAGTGACAGAAAGAGGTGGCTTGAATGGGTGAAGGACACCAATGAATTTGATTTCTTGATGATTCAAGTGTCACATGGGGATGTTCTTGCAGGTAATGCTTGAGAAATGTTTGGAGTGAGAAGACCCCAGTAGATTCTGGTTGCTTGGTTTCTATATCTAGCATGTGTGTTTCAAGCCTATAACTCTGTCAGAAGGGCTGATGAAAACCTCAAGGAATGGAGCTTGCATGGCTTTGAAATAAGAATCGTGTTATGAAATGTGAATTGGAGTGCAAGAGTGGGAAAACGTGCCAGTTGTCCACATCTGGCAATGCAGATCATGTCCATAGTTGTTATTTTATCTGCTACTTCTCAGGACATTTAGTCCTCATAAGCAGGATTGTGTAACTTCATCCCTGTAAATTCAGATCGTGTCTTAAGGGTAGGAGAAGTGACAGGGATATCGTTTTACCACCTGCTAGCAGGAGTGTCAGTGGGCAGGAATATTCATGACCCCTGGGCCAGCTGATTGCAACAGTGCAGGATCAGTAGCTTGAACTGCCCTGAACCTGGACCTGCATTTTGCATCCCACCAATGCACACTTAAGTGCATCCAGCGGGGGTGGCCTGAATCCAAGTGCTGTCCCACCACAGCCACAAAGGTCTTTTGCAGCAGAAGTGATCAATGAAAGCACTGGCCATGAGTCAGAAAATGGTTATCTCTGCCTGCATGGTGAGCGTGTAGGACTGCAGGAGGAGGTGGGGATAGGAGCAAGCTCCTGGGCGTCAGTGCTTATCCTAGAGATGGGCATTGCCAGCCCTGCACTGGGAGCCAGGCCAGTGGCATTGAGCTCACATCAGCTGCTTGCTTATGCTTCATAGGAGAGCAATGGGATCTAGAGGTGGACAATTACACATTGTCCTGCTTGTAGGGACTGTGTACTCATTTTTCTTCCAGCTTCTCATAGTTACTGTTCGATACTTACCCTGACACCTGAGGGTTTGTGGGTTTTAGTTAGTAACCCTGGGTGGTGTGGTTATCTATGCAACTATCCAGTCCTCTTCTGAATCCTGCTCAGTCCACAGCATCCTGCAGCAATCATCTGCATAGAAAAGCCTACACAATGTTATCACTAACAAGAACTTTATGTTTTAAGTTGCTGCTCTACAGTTTCAAAATAGTATGTATTTTGTAGGCTATTCTGTTGTTTAAAAAAAAAAAATTAAAAAAATCTGGAAATTCTGGAAAATCTGAAGATTTAGCTGAAACATTTTGCAGCTAATATTTTCCTTCCCAGTTCAACTCCCAAATAGCATATGACATGTTCCTCCAAAAATCCCAGCTGACTAATGGAAAAAGCTTGGTTTTGCTTTTCTGGAGCTCTTTTTCCAGAATGCATTATTTCATCTGTAATTGGGAAACAGTTTCAGAGTGAGCTGATCTGAGTTACTGTCTCATTTTAAGAAGTTAA
>JANHGN010013172.1:0-18774 GCA_024605025.1 Megaceryle maxima
AAAAAAAAAAATAGAAAAAAGGAAATTAGAGAAAACCCAGAAATTCCCTTCTCCCCCCCACAAAAAGGAAGGGGGGGGGGGGGGGAGAAAAAAAAAAAAAAAAAGCCACAGACATTTTACAGGTTGGATATTAGTAATGGTTTCTGTATTCCTTTCACTTCCCTGGCAGGGAACACTTTTTTTCTGTTCTGACAGTGACAACATCTTTGACTCTTTCACTCCATAAGGTACCAACTTAAACTGCCTCTTAGGAAGGCTCAAACACTGGTAAGTACCATGGAGTTCAGAGAGTGCCAAACCTGAAAACCCCTATCAAAATATTGACAAGGAACACCATGGCCTCACACCTATTGGCCATCAGCCAGACAGATGAAGGGATCACTACATTTGCAGGAAATTTTATCCAGAAGTACCAAGCCAGGATGATAGTACAAAGAAACCTGTCAAACTGACAGACAATACATTTCAGAATCATAAGAGTGACACAGCAGACAAGTCACAATGAGTAAATATAGGAGCTCAACAGCCAATATGACCAGCAGGGATCTGTAAGTGAAGTAACATGTAGGTAACAGCTTGGTTCCCCATACCTCCTCTCCCTCTTCTCTGGGAATGATTAATTTTTAACTTAATGGGATCTGAAGAAATCCCACCAGAACAGAAAAAACTTGTTTTGAAAGTTCAAAACCCATTCCAGCTTTAAGGAAAGGAATGCTTGAGGAGGCCTGGGTAATACAATAAAAAAAAAAATCAATGGATAACTCAGTTTTACCAGTTTCTACATAGGAAGAATCAGCAACTTTGTCTTGTGAGACACTATGGTCAAATGAGTTCTGACCTCAGAGGACATGGCTGACCTTAAGTATTAGATCTATCACTAATACATGGTGATGCAGCTAGGGAACTTTTTCATTAGCCGTGCATCCCCAGAACACAGAACTCACTTTGGAAGTGAGGCCACACTTCAGATATAGAAGGCCACACTGGGCCAGAGGATTTGTCACTGGAAAGATCCCTTTGAGAACATATCTATGTCATATGAAGTATGGTGGAATGCAAATACATCTATTAGATTTAAGTGGCCTGTGAGTGCTGAATAACGTGGAGAGGTTCTCCTCTGCACTGTATCTGCTTACTGAACTGTTAAGGCTTTACAACAATGTCTTTCCTCTGCTTGCTTGGCCAACCCACTCCCCAAAACATCCCAACTCCACTGAAGTATGTTTCCCCTCCTCTGGGTGCCCAAATGTTCTCTTGGAAATGACTTGCAGAATTTATGTCCAGTGCTTTTTCATCACTTCTTAAGTTCTCACCTCGTTTAATTTGCTAAGTCTATGGCATTACATGAAAGGATTTCAAAGGTTGAAAATGCAGTTTCTCAATTATCTGGATCTTGTCTTTGCTCCTTGAAAATAAGCATCTTTCCTTCCTTAGGAACTACTTTTCTCCTTTGTGTGGCTGGTACCAGCATGTAGTCCCCAACAGGTGTTCCTGATGGTTAAAATAGCAACTGCCTCTCAGAAACACAGTGAAATTACCACTCTTCTGCAAAGTGGTTTTTCTAAAAACTGACTACTTAGGCCACTTCCATCCTGCACACTCTTCTCCAGCAGGAAACACAAGAATTTTTCTGCATCAGGATCCAATCTGTTTCTCTGAAATTCCCCAATCAGTACTTAAGAATGAGGTAATTTTTTAATCAAAAGCCTATTCTGTGAGCTGTCTGCCCTCAGGTCCATCTCATTCATCTCTCTGGACATGGATTTCAGTTTTCTTCTCCAAAGAGGTTATCAGATTGCTTTAATTGGATGGTCCCCAAGGAAAGTGCCTCAAGCACCAGAGCAGCTAGAAACAGAACCCAGCCCATACTCTAAACAATTAAAGATTCCCCCCTTATTACATATTACTAACTAACAATGTGCTTTAAGTACTTCAGGGAAAAGTATGATCAAAAGAGTTAATCCACTTGTATCTTGCTATGAAGAAGTCTTCCCTGGCATTCATGCTAAAACTGTCCATATTCCACTTGCAATAAGCTAGGAAAAAAATACTCTGACTAGTGTATTCATCTTTTAAACATCTGTAGACTGTTATGATCCTGTAATTAACTTCCTCACCTTCCTGCATTACCAGCAACTACTACTGCCACAGCAGCACAGCTCTTTATCTGTCTTCTGCTTTATTTGCAAGCCTATCTCCTCTACTATTTTCTAAATGAAAGTGCACGAATAAGAAAATATGTTTTTATTGACCTCTAGCCCTGTGAAATCTGTACTGTACTTTTGATCATTAAAAAAGGACACCTGGTTCTGCATTCTTTCTGTGTTTTGTTTTGGGGTTTTTTTTAGGAAGATTGTAACAAGGTCACAAGTTATCTTACTGTAATTACAACAAGCAGAAAACAAACCAACTTCTACCTAACCATTCATAGTTAAAATAGACACATATGAATAACATGCAAAGCTATATGAAGCATCACCTTTTTTAAAAGGCATATTTTTGTATGGAGAAATCTCACCAAGTGTCACATCCTCCATCATGATTAAGACATTTAGAAATTTAAATCTGAGTATGATTTATGCCTTTTAATCTCAAAAGGGTTGAAAAATCCTTGTAGAATTGGGGAATACTTTTTGAGAGTTAGCATACCACTGAAAAACCCAACAAGGGTAAACATATTTGCAGTCCTCTGTCATGGGTGTAAGAGAGAAACTATGTGAAAACTCCTAACTACCAAACCAGATTAGACTTTTTGGTATTATAAGCTAAAAATAAACTGAAGCCTTCCGCATTTTAACAAAACTGAATATATAAACTCTGCACTGCCAAAACCTCAATTGTTATCTGTTGATACCACTCACAGATAAAAATGTTCCTTGGGATGGCCCAGCACCACACAATGGCAACCTACGATATGTGGAGTACGTCGAGTAAGTCTCTCAGTACCCAAGATGCTGAGTTGAAGATGATACATCTGGACAATACCAGTTAAACCCATAAATACAGTGACTCACTGGAAGGGTCGTAAGATATCATCTCTTATTGAATTGGGATGTGCAATGATGAATACCCTAAAGAATGATGGATATGCTTCAGTTAGAGGGAGAATTTCTGCTAGACATAGGGATATCAGAGGCAGATCTGAGAAAAATATTTACAGCCTGCAGATGAAACACAAATATATCAAAAGCATTTGCTGTATCATTTAACCCAGGCAAAGATATAAAACCACCTTTAACGTGTCATCTTTTAAAAGCAGATCTTCCAGAAAAATCCAGTTATCCAAAATATGTTTCTTCTATTTCTTGATGCTAGATTTTGAAGCAATGCATTGATCAAAATTGTTTCTAAGAAGTGGGGGGGATGATTCTTTCTTTTTAAGTTTGGAACAGAGTAGTGAGGTGAAAAGGACAATAGTCCCATTCATTGAATTACACACACATACATATTCTTTTACTTGCAGACTGTCAGGATGGTAAAAAGAGATCACCATCACCCAAATGTGAACAAAAAAAATGGAATTATACTGAGAGTTCCTGTTTTCAAGGCACCAGAATTACCTGTCACAGCAGAGCACTGTTCTGTGGGTCTGAGGGACACCTTTGAAAAGCATTTGTCACTGAGCTGATTCACCAGAGCTACTGAACCGATTCACACAGGAAAACCATTTAAATGGCAGCGCCTACAACACAGTTGGACTGAGGGGAAGAAATATTTGCTCAAAGTTTGAAGTGTGTAAGACATGGGGACATAAGGTGGCAAAAAAAGCTTTCTTAATACTGGAGCAATCAGGTAGCATTGTTCTATCAAGTACAGGGGAGCGCTCTCTGGGAGCAGAAGTGCCAGTGAAGCATTTGTCCCACATTAAGCCCGGCTCCCGGTACATACAGAGCAATTCTTGCAGTGCACTGAACTAAGGGTGCTTATTTGGGAGGAAAGACTCAATGACAAATGTTATTTTTGCAAAAACACATCCTCCTTAGAAGAGCTGTCTTTAAATCCAACTACAGATCCAATATATTTACTAGAAACTCTGCTTCAAAACTGGTGATTTCCCAAAGCCTTGCTTTATAATTGTTCCTCTTCCCACACGACATTTTTCAGAGGGCTTTAAAGTAGCCCGGTAGGTTCCAACATAAAAATTAAACGTATCTCCCCAAGCATCAAAAAATATAACCAACAGATAAAATCACTTTATCTGATTTTTAAAAATACTGTTGCTGGAGTTACAAATGTGGGAAACATAAATAAGAACTGGGGCCACCAGGTGTTGTTAAAAGAAAACTATTTCATATCGTTATATGGTTGCTTTGAAGCTCCCATAACTCTGTCAAAATGGAGGTGAGAGATTTTATGGATATAAGAACAATATTTCTTAAGTTCTAGGAATTTCAAAACTTGCCTATAAAGCCCTGTGTGAAAATGAGATGGATGAGGGCCCCCTGAATTATCTGAGGTACAGACTACAGTTCCAGCTACAGAGCTCTTTGATGAGCAAGTCACCACTGGTATGCTTGGCTGTGGATTTACGGCTCAGGAGCTGCTCCCACAGGAGCTGCCCCCATGCATCCTCCAGCCACACAGTAAATGGCAGGTGACTTTCACTGGAGGGGTAAAGCACCTTTGGCCCAGGACACAAGCATACATTCTGGCAGGTCCCAGGGAGCAGCTGGTACTCTGGAAGGTGGTGTGATTGTGCATCTCATCCTCACTCTGAGACAACATGGTAGAAAGGGAAGGGAAGCACACTTACAGCAGCTGAGGTCTTAGAAACAGCTTCCAGGCCAGAAATCTGAACTGGTCCTGAATTAACAGTAGCCTCTCAGGCAATGCAGCAGGTCACTGTGCAGATGATGGGTCAGCAACCTTGCATAAGTGGCATGTGATACCGCAGGTATCCACCCCAAATCAGCAGAAACCCAGCAGGTACCAGAAAATGCTGCATCTTGGAGGAAAACAGGGCTCTCCTTTAACCAGCAATATTTATCCTCTGCAGAGGAACCAGTTCTGCTGTGATGACAACTTGCTGGGGAGCAAGTGCCAGAGATGCTACTTCTCTGGGACATGTCTTAGCACAACTGCTAGTTCCTCTTCTGCTAAATGCTGTATGAAGTATGTATTTGCAATACACTCTTACACAGACTATGTCATAACATGAAGGTGTGTGGGGAAGAGGAAGAAAAAAAGGGGCATTCTCCGCCACAAGTGTCAATCTATCTACTCTTTGTTATGTAACACTTTCTCTTCCTGTCACCTATAGGTGCCTTCTGCCCAGTCTTCTAACTCACATCTTCTCTATAACACTGAATAGTAACAGTCTTCATGCCCGCAGAGCTTTAGGTGGATCCATCTCAACCTGAATCTTATGCACTAAATATTCCAGATGTATACAAAGAGTCTGAAATGCAGCTCCTTCCCAAAACCAAAAATTGGAGCTGGAGGGTAATAGTGTAGCCAGATGCAGTGCCTGGGTCAGGTGATGGCATGTGTCATGGGAAGGGGTCAATAATTTCACGTTTGCCTGTGACAAACAGTGGGGCAGCACATCAGGGGGTGAGGGATGGAGTCCTAATAAGGGCTCTCAACTCATTGCCTTGAGTGATGATGCACTGGGACACCCCACAGGAGTCAAGGGGGATTTGCACAAGAGGGTGATACAGCCAGCCCAGCTGAAGTGCCTCTACACAAATGCACGCAGCCTGGGCAATAAACAGGATGAATTAAGGGCCACTGTGCTGCTGGAAAGCTGTGACACAGTGGCTATTACTGAAACTTGGTGGGATGATTCTCATAACTGGAACACAGGGGTAGATGGATATAAAAGCTCTTCAGGAATGACAAGGCAGGGTAGGAGGGGAGGAGGTGTCGCCCTCTACATCAGTGACCAGCTAGAATCCATGAAGTTACATATGGGAAAGGGTGATGAGCTGGTTGAGAGCGTATGGGTTAAAATTAAAGGGAAGATAGGGGAAGGTGATGTTACGATAGGGGTCTGCTACAGGCCACCCGACCAGCAGAGCCAAGCAGATGAGGCCCTCCATAGGCAGACAGAAGTGGCTTTGCATTCACAGGCCTTAGTCCTTGCAGGGGATTTTAACCATCCTGCCATTTGCTGGAGAAATAACACAGCAAGGCACCAGCAATCCAGGATGTTCCTGCAATGTGTAAATGACAACCTCCTCCTCCATCTAGTAGAGGAGCCCACAAGAAAAGGTGCTATGCTGGACCTTGTTCTGACCAACAGGGAAGGGCTGGTGACTGATGTGAAACTTGGGGACAACCTAGGCTGCAGTGATCTGAAGGTGATAGAATTTAAGATCCTCAGGGCAGCTAGGAGGATGTACTCCAAGCTTACGACTCTGGACTTTAGGCGTGCAGACTTTGATCGCTTCAGGGATCTGCTGGCCAAAGTATCGTGGAACAAAGCCCTAGAGGGAAGGGTGGCCATGACAGCTGGTCAGTATTCAAGGATCACCTTCTCCGTGTCCAGGAGCAAACTGTACCGACAAAGAGAAAGGCAGGAAAGAATGCTAGGAGACCTGCCTGGATGAATGAGCTCCTGGACATGCTGTCACACAAAAAAACTCTACAAGGAGTGGAAAAAAGGACAGCTATAATGAGAGTATACAAGGAAGCTGCCCGAGCAGCAAGAGACCTGGTTAGAAAATATAAAGCTCAGTTAGAATTAAATCTAGCCAGGGAGATCAAGGGAAATGCCAAGAATTTCTAAAGGTATATTAATGGCAAGAAAAAGACTAGGGAAGGTGTGGGCCCCCTCAGAAAGGATACAGGAGAACTGGTGGCAAGTGATACTGAGAAGGCCGAGGTTCTCAATGACTTCCTCAGTCTTCACTGGCAAGGGCTCCAGTCAAACCCCTAGAATCACAAAATATAACGGTAGGGGTTGGATGAAAGAACTGCCCATTGCAGGTGAAGATCAGGTTCCTGACCATCTGATGAACCTGAAAGTGCACATTTATATTTCTTGTCTTATACTTCTCCATACTACTCAGCTTTCCAACATTAGTGATCTCAATTAATTTAAATGCCTTCCCTTCCTAATTAGGTAAGCCACTGAAAGCCTGTAAGTTCCAAATCTGCAACCCTTCAACTATTTCTGCTACAGATCTGATCCAAATTTGTAAACTTTGCTTTGTCATCCAATGGACTCATTTTTCACCATACTTTTCTATATGATTGCAGGCTGAAGAGATTTTGTTACAGTTTTACAGGTGTATACCACACAAATCACTTTTAGATACAGGCATGCATAATTAACCTAATAAATGCTTTGAAAGTTACAGAATAAGAAAAATTATTTTACAGGCTTCAACTGGCATGATGATTTCCAAGACAAAACCCTCATTTTTATCACAACTGCTCACCTAGAATACAATTTCTGCCCAATGAAATAAATAATTTTTTTTTAAAAAGAGTATTAAGATTTCATTTTTTTTTAAATTTTGCTAAATTAAACAAATCTTTGTGTGTCATTTCCTCACTGGGCCCTTCTAGGTCATGCTGCCCTTTCACTCAGGAACAGACTCAAGCCTTTGCTGTGAAATAAACAAAAAGTATTTCCCAGGGGAATAATTTTATCCCTCCCCTGGTAAGTCTCCCTCCTGTCTTTACATTCCCATATTACTCTTGAAAGACACTGACAGCAGACTGAAGGCTCTGTCACACAAAAAATTACATCTGCAGAGGACAGGAATTCAATCTTGTAACACTTCTTTCTGACCAGCTAAAGTTTTTGTAGACCGTCTCCTAAAATGAAAAGTGTTTTTCTCTTTCTAATTGGTTTCATCTTTTGGCAAAACAAGCCTCACAATTTCAAAGGAGGATTGAGAACAAGATGGGTTATCAGAGAGGAAACTGACAGCTACTGCCTTTCTGAGAGCCAGAAAAAAGGTACACAATTAAAACATTAACCATCCTCTACTGAACAGAAGGACTCCAGGAGACAGGTATTTGCCAGAATATCTTCTAAGATCAAAACCATTAATCTAACCTTGTTAGAAGTTTTACAAATAAAATGAGAGAAAAGTGAGTCTGAAAGGGAAATTGCATTAGGTGGAAAACAGTGTTTTAGGCTGGATATAACTCACTTCTGATCACAGAATTGAACTAGTCCCATTGCAAGCAAAACATTTCAGTTAAGGACAAGGAGAAATCCTGTCAGAGGTATCCCAAAATACTCCTGTTCTGTAAGAAGAGTTCCACTGTAATATGAAGTATTTTTACTTCAGAGGTTGTACTGTTACTCTGAACATGCTTCAGTAACAAAAACAGAACAGAAAAGTTAATAATTAGCTGCTTTTTTTTTTTTTTTTATTTAAGGAAAAGGAAATACTCCTGAGCAATGAAGAAAACCTGAAATAAAACTCCCCAACAAGGTAATTACCAAAATAACATCTCCCTCAGCAACACTGAAAAAAAATGAGCAATAAAATATGCACTTTTCCTGTAGACAGCATATAAAAAAAAAAGTTTATATATGTACTCATTTTACTAAGCAACTGTGCTTGATCCACTATCTAGTCAAGTCTGCTGCTTACCGGGGGCTCGTATCAAGGATGTCACTGAGAGACTACTGAACCTTGTACATTCCACCAGCTAGTATCTGCTGCTGCTGCTCCACATGAGTGGGACAGAGCCAGGAACAACCTGAACAGTATCAAGAGGGATGACAGAGCCCTGGGAGCAGCAGGGAAGGACTTGGGGGTGCAGGCAGTCTTTTCACCAATTCTCCTGGTCAAAAGAAAGGGGCTTGAAAGGTCCAATCAAATTGGGAAAATCAACAAATGATTGTAGGAGTGCTGTCACAGCCAGGGCTTTGGCTACTTAGACCACAGGACTCACTTTGAGAAATCTAGTCTCCTGGGGGTTGATAGGGTTGGATGGGATGGCATGAGCATTATCATCTTGGACACTGCCCTCCGAGTCCTTCAGTTTAAAGCCTGCCTCACCAAGTTGGCCAGCCTGCTGCCAAAGAATATACCATTGTCATAAAAACCAAAGGCCTCACGATGTTACCAACCACGTAGCCAGGAGTTAATATTCATTATTCATCTATTTCTTTTCCTCTAAGTGGTAAGATGGAGCTAAAGATAACTTGAGCACTAGTGTGTTTCACATGTACCCCCAGGGCTTCATAGTCTTCCTGGGTCCTGCCCAGGTTCTGTTTATAGTATTTAATAGTATTTTGTGTCTATAACTACATTGCATACAAATACTTGGTCATTTATGTTGGCAGTGACACACATAGTTTACTGTTAGCCACAGAAGCTGCAAATATTTTTTTTAAAAGGAAAACTACAATTGCTTATTCTTGAAGCCTGTATTTTACACCCTTTTGAGCATAAGCAGATAAAATTCCAGTGTCACTGTTGCTATTTTTATTTTCTACTGCAGAATATTCAAAGCTGACAAATGTTGTAAAACAGACATAGTTATTAAAAGCTTCCATTTACAGCAAATAGTGACAGTTTGCTTTTGCAGCTCCAAAAATCTACAAGGTGTAAATAGAGGGAAGGTGGCAACAAAACACTTAGATAGTTCTTTAAATAATTCTACCAGTAATGGTGATACAGAGTAACACACTTGCTTTACTTGTGTGCATCCAACATCATCAAGCTTAAGGATCAGGAAACAGCCCTTTTAAATTTGGTTTACACAAAAAATCCCAGGTACACCTAAGTGAACAAAAAGACCAAAAATATTAAGTATATTGAAGTACATGCCTTTGAACTGCTGGGCTTTGCCATGAAACACCACTGCTCTTCTTCACTGAGGTAGTGCTTATGTTTGATGAAGTGGTGACTCACCTCTCTAACTTCGGTCACTAAAATTGCTATTTCTCCTTCCTCACTCCCCTCTCATCCTCCAACATAAAATTCTGGCAGCAATTACTACTGAAGTTTTCAACACTCCAAGAGTTTGTATTTATCTTTCAATAGCCATATCAAATACTTTATTTCAGCACACAGGTCTCCAAGTCAGAATGATTTTAAGCCTTTTTGTGTAACAGTGAGGTAGCTGTCTGAGATGATGGGGATCCCTAGCAGCATGGCACTCTCTCTGCTTGGAGATGGATAGTCAGATACATAAAACATTCCTGCTATTAAATACTGAATTTCTGTCAGTATATTCTGTAAGTTAATAACATTTTAAGGTACAGTGTGAGGGATATGGAAGGAAAGTATACCTGCCACTTCATGGTAAAGACTGGTAGAACTCAATTATGTCAAGGAGAGCTGTAATACACTGTATTTGGGATGTTCTGGCATTACTGCACATGGCAATGCACATGTTCTGCCTGACCTCTTCAGCTAAAACCTTTTTCATTGAGTAATTCTCCCCCCCTGCCCCCATATTAAACTCTAACTCAAAAAAAGGCCTCCCTCTGCTTGAAGACCTGTGTGTTATTAAGTCTGTATTTTGCACAACTGACACCAAACAGATGTGCATTGTGAAAACTCCCAGCACAAAGCACAATACATGCTACCTTCATCTCCAATAAGCTAAAAATTCCTAGTAAGACTCATTTTCGGTACATGAGGCTTGCAGGAAAATATCTTTTACTTTAGTTGTAACATGCATACTAACTGCTCTGAAGACTGAAGCAATAGGTGTTTCAAAAAACCCCATCAGATCAGCTGTTGATTTCCTTGGGGAAACCAATTTAAACACAGGTGTGTGTTCTGACCAACTCAAGCTGCAGCATGTTTCAATAGCTGGCTATACACCATCTGTATAGCATATGATGAATAGAAAGGAATACTTAATACATACCTTAATAAAAATATCTACCTTAAAGTTAAATGTTTGATGTATCAATTTTAATTTTATTTCTTACTTTCACCTAGTTATCTTCTCAGCTCAAAAAAAAAAAGAAGTGATGTTGACTAACAAAACAGTAAATTCTATGTATTCCCTCCTTTCAGAATGAAATTTTAAAAGATGACCTACAGAAGACAGTCTTTCATGCTTTGTCGCTACTTCCAAAACCCCCCAAGGAAAAATCTTTTGAAAGCCACATTGATAAGAGCAGAAAAGAACTTTATAAAGTAGCAAGCATACTATGGGATGCTTATCTACTTTAAATACTTTTTGCTTACCAAGAAACCTGGAAGTTTTCTGTTCACACTCTTTCCTGACAAAGTCATGTTTTCAGCTACATGAGGATGTTGTAAAAGCTCTTTTGTTTTTTTAAAAAAGAACTTGTTAAAGATAAAGAGCAACATAATGGATCTGAAATAAGAGGACTACAGTTCCATGACAAAGGTTAAAAGGATGGAGGCATTGCCTTGTAATGAACTCTGCCCACTAGGAAAGTTGAAGCAAGCCAAACTTGCATTCCAAATTTCATGTGTCCTTCAGAAACAGCTGCTGACCAAAAGAACAATCTCTCTGCTGAAATCCTCTCCACCCTCACCAATAAAACCTATACAGTGTCAGGTCTCTTTTTCCCCTTTGGGATTTAATGTCACTATTTTAATCTTTGTTCATTTAAATATTATGTATTTACACAATATTTATGCACTTAAAGCACAATGGACAGACCTGAAAATCACCCAATACCTCACAGAAACAAAGACGGTGCTAATTAAGTATCACTTCAGTAGCAAGATACTTTATTTTCTTTTTTTTTGGGGTGGGGGGGGGGGAAAGAGAAGAGGAAGGATGAAGAAAGGCCTGACTTGAAGAACGCAGTAAGAAAAAGTCAGAAAAATAAGGCTGACAAGACATTGAGAACTCATCTGCTTCAACCTTCTGCCTTATGAAGGGATCAAGTCTTGTTTGTCTTGAGACCTTTTTAAAGAACTCCATTGATGATAGAAGTCAGTTTGAGTACATTTTTTTTTGTATTATTCTCACTCAAGACCATGCTTTCTTTCCCTTCCTCTTCTTCAGAGATATGTAGAATACTTTAAAAGATTTCAACATTTACTTCTTCAGGGTAAATCCCCTGACCTTGTACATCTTTCCTTGTAGGTGAACTTTTCTAGCCTTTGACTTTGTTCCTCTGCTCTGGACTTTCTCTAATTGGTTCCCATCTTTCTTGCAGCTGGGATAAGTATCTTAAAATAGGGCTGACAGAACTGAGTACAGCAGGCACATTAACTCTCCCATGTCACATAAGACAATTCCCCAGTGATGTGGTGGCATTTGCTGACCCTCTGTGGTTCGTTCTGCAGATCCGGTGTTTAGCAGCAATTCCCAACCATGTATTTTTGCAGCTGGTACTTTACACTCAGCCCTGCTGAACTGCAGGCTATTCTTTTCAGGACACAATACCCAACTCCAACCTGATACAAAAGGACATTTTTTTATCCCCCCATCAATCCCATTTCCTCTGCCCTGTCAATCATTTTAGCTGTTCCATTTCCCTATTTCCCACACAGCAAACTCCTGATGTTTTTCCATCAACGCATATGTGGACAAATCTCTCCTGACATACTATGGCAAGGAATCACCCCCTATTAAATCAACATTTTCAGTGAGGTCCCATTTATGTTGTGGAGCATCTAAACAATTATCAAAAACAATAATGAAATTATAAAGCACTTGGGAAATGTTTATTCCCTTTGACATTTTGCCTTTCAGACTCCACTGTTCTCAAGATCAGGAACTGTCTTATATTTGGGTATCATGCAGGACATTTTCATAGCATCCAAAATCTAATAATAATAACAGCAATAACAACAGTAAGACATTTCAGATGCTGTCCTTAGAGATCTTGTGTTCCAAAGGATTCAGCCAATTAATGGAAAAATCAATCTTGCCAGTAATTGCTTTTAGAGTTGGTTGGTTCAAACCCTTTGAATATGATGGTGATAATTCCACCCACTGTGTAAACAACCATGATAGAAAGCTCATTTGCATGATTTTTAGAATACACCAGCACAAACTGATCTGCATGATTTGTGAGGCCTATAGCATGATGTTTTCTCCAGTGCATGTGCCAAGATAAAAAAAAAAAAAAAAAAAAAAATCACTCTTCTCTTGCAACTCAGTAGGGGAGCAGAGTATTAGGAAAAAAGCCCTAATAGAACCCTGTCTTTCTAGCTATAGCACATTTTGAACTTCTTCCACCACTTAGTTGACAAAATTAGCAATCAGTAGAAATCTGAGAGCAAGATGGATGGTTTGGTTACTATCAGTAACATATTTCAGAGGTCTGTAACAAATAGCAGCATCAAATGAATAAATAATGTTCAAAGTCTAACAGCCGGCTTCCCTAACAGTGTGAAAATATGTAAATGTTACATCGCTTTACTCTTCAAACTGGCTCTCCTTTCATTCCTCAGAGACTCCTCTGTCAGAGTAACAAGCTAAAAACAAAATATGAGTGACAAGTGCACATACTTAGCTGATTGAGAACATAGAGTCGAACAGTAACCATATTAATCTCGTCTCTCAAAGAGGCTGTGTGAATTCCGGGCAGCAATATTGATTTTGATCTAGTCTACTGCAGCATAGATTGATAATTGGTGTTCAAAATCTATGTGGGAATGTTTTCCTCCAAAATGGTAACCTTCAGCACTTTTCTTAGTTCAGTTAGGACACGCAGAATTTTATACTTAAATCCCATTAAGACTGTCAGATTCCTCTGCTGTTTCTGTATCTATGCTATTTCTATTCATCCTTGATAAATATCTGCCTTTATACATAATCATAACCTAAAGACATAAGAAAACTGTAAATGTTATCAGTGACTTTACACTAGATCTGGATGTTTTCAGTGAAGCATTCATCATCTTGAAGCAAATTCTTTCTTTAATGCACTACTGTCATGCTGACTTGCCTGACTGTAGTACCGCAATGACATTATTACCCGTTGTACATCCTCAATGCAGCTCAGCAGTGCCACAGCATCTTCACTGTCCCCTTCCATATACTGTAGTGCACCCGCTGTCACACTACAAGATCCTAAAGTCATTCCCAGTAATTCATCATTCCCTTTCCTGCACATCTCCCTGACAACTCACAAACCCCCTCATCAGACCAAGCTCCTGAAGCTGCTGTTTAGCACTTACTGGAGTAAGATGCAGTGGATTACTTGGTACACGGTGGCTCGCTTCAGTGGTGCTCAGCTCCCACTGCTGTTAGTTGCTTTATGATGATGTCTCATCTGAAAAGTTATGGCTGGTCCAGCCACAGTAGTGGCTCTTTGCCACTATCCCTACCTGTCTATTAGTAGAATGACTTGATCTTAAGTGTAATAAATGGCCTGCAATGAATTAAGATGTTCAGTTCAAACAGAAGAAAGATGCAGCCGTTAGTGAACTTCCAGAATGTGCTGGTATAGGAGACGACTGTGCTGGCAGACAGTCTTAGGAGCTTCAAAAAAGAATAAGATAAATCATGGACAACAGGTCCATAAATAGGTGATAAAAGGAAGAGTCAGGGATGTACTCTCCACCACCCCTAATACATTGATGCTGGATACTGACAGAGAACAAGGGAAGGGACTGTGGGTAGCTACCAGTGTTGTGTGTTCTCCCCGAACAGTATCTCCTGTTGCCTCTTGGGGGAAGGCTGCTGGGCTTGATGGGTCACAGGGCTAACACAGAAAGTATTTTCTTATGTCCTTAGAATGTCCATTGTAGAGCCTGGGAGCTGAAGCAGTCAAACCACAGGTAATACTGTCCACAAATGAATGATGCTGTAAATGTTTTATTCAGAAAAAGACCCCACAATATATTTGTCTGAAAAGGTCAAGAAGCATTATTTTATATCTAGCTATGAAAAACTCTCAAGCTACTAAATGAAAACTGAAACATTTCATTTAGAAGTTTCACTGGGAAAGGTTAGGGAAGTAGTTGCCTAAACTCCAATTAGTGCTGTATCCCGTGATTTTCACACACTAATTCACAAAGGCCCATTTTAATTAAAGGAAAAACACCAGGTCACTTTTGTTGGCATCATTAGGTAGAAAAAACCCCCACAACACCCAACAAACCAAGAGCAAAAAAAACCAACTCAGCAGACACAAGCAGCTGTTTACTGCTCTCTAATGCCATAAATAACAATTACATTAAATCAGACTTCAGGAACAGGGCACAGAGTTTGAGCTAGTGTTACTCTTTACTGACATGAAAAGTTTCTGAGATTGTAATAGCAACAACATTAAGCATTTCTGTGAACCTATTCCATTGTGGGGAAAAGAAAAGAAAAGAGTAAAATTGATTCCAAAACCTCACTGACTGCTGTTACAGAAGGACTGACCAAGGGTAGTTATTGGCCCCAACTGTCTATTAAGTTGGTTAAAAAAAGGCCAAAAAACTTTCAGCCTCCCCTGGTAAAATTGATGTCATGTTGTTCTGAGAGGGAAAAGGGCTGTCTGCTCTCTGAAGGAGAAAAGAAAGGTTAAGCTTTCCAAATGGTCCATCTTTCATGCCTGAAACAATTGTGCTGACAGTAAACCTTGAGTCTGCTGCAGCCCTGAAACCCACAGTTAGTAGAAGTGTCACTGCTTTTAGAGACTTAGCAAAGAAATTAATACCACTGGCTCACTATTAGTCTGTAAGCACAAACCTGTCCTGGTGTCTCAGTAGCTTCCAGCCAGTCTGCCTCTTTGTACTGGGCACCCAGAGAGAAACTCTTTCCAATTACAAAATTCCCAGAAAGTCCACCAAATATCTTTTATCTACATCACTTGTGCTGTCAGATAGATGGGTGAAGCTGTTCAGACAACCGAGCACTTCTCTTAAACAGCCACCCAACTAGACTGCACACAAAGATAATCCCTTTGTTAGCTGTAGTGCAAATTCTGTTTCACAGAGGGTGTGAGGCCCTTCGCCATGTACCGCTCTGTTGCCTGGCTCAGTCAGGCCTCTCGAATCAGCACGCAGTTTGACGTTTGCTGCTGCTGGGCTGTAAGGTTTCAGAACCCAGTCACTTTGGCTATTTGCCTTGTCCACTCGGTATAGCAAAAGCTTCTAGTAACCATCATCTGGGAATTCTGTTATCACATCACTTCAGGGAAGCACACTTGGAAGTATGGACCACCACAACACAAAACCCTTAGGGTGGGAAGAGATACAGAGATAATTTGTGAGAGTTTTTATTCTGCCCAAGACATAATTAAGTTGAATAGTGTCTTTTCACTGCCTACTGGCTTGAACCACATGATCACACTTTCTGCAGACACAAAAAACCCCACTTTTCACACATTATTCTGATGAAGAGTTAAAAGAGAAGACAGCCCCCAAAACCTAGTACAACAGTCCCAAACATGTAAACATGGGAACTAAATGAGTAACTATCATGATGAAAAGATATTTTACTTAGTTTTACTTAGTAAGGGTGAGTTCAGACAGTAAGTGGATAAATAGGCTGGCTAAAATAAACAGGCTTGTCCCGCTTTGCTCAGCTTGGCTCAGGTCCTCTTTCAGTTCCTTCCTCAGAGCATCCCAGGAGGACTCTCTCTGTTCTGCCTTTGATCCCAATCGGTGTGTTCCTAAATCCAGTACCAGAATCCAGCTCCTGAACACAGCTCCCATCTGCTGTGGGGCCCAGTCTGGGACTCCCCCAGTGCCTGCTCCACAGCATCAGTGACGGTGATGTGATCAGGGGGGTTGGGTTCGATACTGGTTTGTATATATTTGTATATATTATTATTCTTTTCATTTTCATTAAAGCTGTTCTAATTTCATTTTCTAATGGCTAATTCTCTCTCCCTTATTCCCTTTCTCTTCCCCTCTGGGGAGGAAGGGGGGTTAACAGAGAGCACCTGTTATTGGTCTAAGGGGCTGCCCCAACCCTAAACAATGACACAGGGAGTGCACAGCTGGGACTGCATCTTCTGGTTGAATGTAAAGCTGTAATACACCTCAGGTGTTCTACAGGCAAACCATGGCTGTGGTAGCAGCAGTCACAAAGCAATTTGTCATGGTTACCCTTTGAACTAATGTGTCTGGGTTTGTTTTTAAACTGTTTTGTGTTTAATTATAAACAGGAATCTGGGTATATTCCAGCAAGACATGAAACAATGATGTATAAAAAGAGAATGTTCCTTTACTCTCCACCAAAACATATTTAATCAAATGAAAAGTGTCCATCTGATGGTTTATACAGAATTTCATTAGGCTCTATTTGCTTTTGACTAGCAGAAGTAACACTACACCACCATACCAATGGCAGCACCATAACCCATTTCTAAGATATTCACCATAAAGCAAAACATTAATGTTACAGTGTCAGATTGTCAGCTTTGAACAAGCCCCAACCAGCTTATAACTGTTCTAGGCTCATAACATGGAAATGATTTGAGTTAAATTTTTTATTTCTGAAAACTACTCTTTTTTTCTTCTTGTAGTCTTCCAAATTACTTAAAAAAAATATTGGTACAGGCAGACTTTGTTTGAATTCTACTGGAAATAAAGATGTCTTACCTGTGTACACTGATTAGCCAATAGATTGTAAAAGAGCAACTAGATAAGGTAACTGTGACCATCCCACTATCCTGTAGTCACTAACTGCCTATCAGGTTGATGGAAAGCCTCCCCATCTCGTTACTTCTTACCCCCCACCCCAGAAAAAGCATCTTGTTGCCCTGATAAATCCATGGGAACAGCTGTGAGGCACCACACAGCAGGTATAAAATTTATTTTCATAACTTTGCTGGGGCATCTGTGGGGAAGGCTATAAAGCTGCATTATGAACAAGGTTTGCCATCCTATGATATCTTTAAGAGACACAATTTATACTTGTAAGCTGGAGAATGGATAAGCACATAAAATTTAATTAAATGCACATTCTAACTTTTTTCAACATACATCCCCTTATTATTCTAAAATTTAGACAAATTTCCATTATAATGTCATGATAAAATCATTCAGATAATGTATTGAAGGAAGACAAGAATAGAGCAGTTCCTGTAGACAGCAACCAGTTATGAATAATTTTAATAAATACGCAAAGATCACATTCTGCCACATAAAACAGCTAGTCAGTTGTAAACCTGCAATACATTTTTAGGCTATAGTATGTGTATATCTAGAAATAAATAATTAATTATCATCCCCATGAATGTAATCATTTGGATAGTCTGCAACATCTGCATTTTGCATCCGTTCCTCCCATGATTAATTTTCATCATCTCACTATTTTATTTATACATAGTATTTTTACAAATATATGTTTAATACCATTCATATTTTTATTCCGTGCCGACAGAATTCTACACTGCAAAGCCCATTGTTTTCTAAATCTCTCCTTCTTTCTAGAAAAAAAGTAAAATGCAACTGAGTTAATGGATGCATCTATTGAACAATGCATCACTTTGGCACTAAACTAAATATATACAGGAATGTGGGAGAATATTTATGGATAGATGTATGTGCAGAGACACATGCACCACCAACACAAACTCACAAGTTGTTAGAAGTCCACCTCTCTCCTAGCAGAAACACAGGGGCTGTTTTATCTTACTTTAATCCAGACTCCCTATTTAATATGTATAATCATTAGTGCTCAGGCATATATTCCCATGCCAATGTATGAACATCTGAGTGAAAGTGGCCTGATTCCCAACTCCACTGTCTGAAATCCATTTGTGGAAAGGAAGATTTCATGTGAAGTATGTCCTAATATTACCTATTATCACAAATCAATCCTTTACAGGAAAAGGGAAATGACCAATCTTCACCTTTGTTATGAAGGCTTTTGGTTTTTTTGTGTGGTTTTTTTTTTTTGGTTTTTTTTTTTGTTTGTTTGTTTTGTTTTTTTTTGTTTTGTTTTTTTTTGTTTTGTTTTTAAAGTTAT
>JANHGN010013172.1:18874-31582 GCA_024605025.1 Megaceryle maxima
ATGTTGTGTGTGGTTTTTTGTTTATTTGTTATATTAAATATGAATGAAATGAAAGCACCTTGCACTACTTTGTGAACAGCGGTAAATCCAACTCTGGTAAACCAAATTTCAGAGTATTAAAACCACACATTAAATGTAATGAAGCAATGAACTAAGTTTATGAATAATTATCTAGATTTGTGGATACATGAGTTGCCAAGCAGAGAGAATATTAAATTTTAATTATCATTTGTAACACCACAAGCCACAGAATACCCGGCATTTATATGTCCATAGGTAATTATTACTGAAAAAGAAAATAATCCATCAATGCAATATCTATACAATTAAATCTTCAGAAAAGGAGAAGGCATCAGTACTGCCTTAATCCAATGGGATTAATCCAATAGGAATCCAAACACAACACCAGTACATAAAAGGAAGATATTTATCTTTGCAAAATGAATCGTCAAATATTTGAGTGCTCAGGTTACTGTTCACTAGTCTAATAAAATCTGTAGGTTCAAAGTTGGTCCATAAGAACCTTTACCTTGTTCCAAACTCTCCTCCATAAAACAACGTGGGATGTGCAGATTATTGCAGCTCCTAGACACATATTTGCCACCTCCAAAGCAATGAGTCTGTGCAGTGAATCACTTGGAACTGACACACGACTATCAGCCAGATTTTGACCACAGGCACTGCTGAATCTCTAGGGCAATCTAGTTGATAGTATGACATCACATGAACAGGACTGTGCTTAAGAGGAAAGCAGGACAAACCAACTTTTACGAAAGAGATGAATTAAAAATAAACAAATAAATCAAAATCTAAATTGAGAAGTGCCAGAAATACCAGACTGAATTTCCAAGAATTTCACACAAGTTCAGAAAGAAATTATTTTGTTTCAATACCCAGAGTAAAACTGCAAATTAAGGATAATCAACAACAGAAAAGGAGTCAATATCACTAATTAAAAAAAAAAAAAAAAAAAGAGGAGGGGCAAATGGCTTTGTGGAGGAATTTGTAGACAAGACAGCATGATTTGATGCACCCATGTGTAATACTGTTTTTTGAATCATCTCTCCCAGTTATATCAAAATTATCATAGAGACCAGCTCAGATGCATCAGTCAGGTACTGTAAGTATCCAAATACACCGAACATATAGCTTCCAACAAAAATGCAGTGTAACTTCATAAAAATAAAAATACCCATCATCTGTGCCTCAAGTTCTCCATAATACTTATCAGAGCAGCTTTTGACCCTTTCTGTCAGTGGTAGGTCCTATGGAAGGGTGTGTAGGATCTTGGACTTAAAGAGCAGGAACCTACCCTGTTTAAACTCTGTGCTGAGGAAAGGAGAGATCTTTTCTTCCATCTGTGATACTCAAGAAATGAAGTTATGGAAATTTAAGGCCTGGCCAGGCAGATTTTACACTGGGAATGAAGTGAACAGAGTTCCCAGTGAAAAGAGCAAACAGAAACTATGTGCTATAATGCTGGTTTGCTAATGACTGGCTGATTTCTTGCTAGCCACCTGAACTGCAGATTGTCCACGGTAAAATGGATATATGGTTTTGTTTACTGTACATGCATTCAGTAGCACCTTTAGGAGTTTACAGCCCTAAGTCAAATTACCTTGTGTTAAGATTCTTGAGAAGTTACTGTACAGAAGTCACCAAAGCTATAAATGAAATCTGAGATGGATACGGGTCTGAGATTCTAACTTAGACCTTGTCAGCTTCTTGATACCTTTCCAATTTATAGAAAGACTTGGATCTCAAACTTCTACTTCACTATTCATCCAAAGGATGCTTCCAAACTTAACTCTGTGAGTACTCTGAAACACACAGCCTCCTGAGCCACTTTCCAAATCACTGCCTTTAATCCACAGTATTTAACAGTTCTATTATCTGTGGGTTTATATATTCCACCACAAAGGTGTCCTAAACCTGGACCAGTCCAAACTCCATTCTGCCTTAAAGTCAAGGACAGAGAAGATTAGTCCTTTCTACTCTGAATGCAAAAGCTACCAAGCAACAGCCATATAATTGGTACACTGAGAGATGGTTAGTTATTTTCACATGATAATGACAAATACACCAGCTTAGAACCTGCACATCTCATTATAGATTTGTCTCAAAAATAAAGATTAAAATCCACTCTTGAAGTAAGATTCACACAGATTAAAATGTATGTAGGCTGGTAAAGAGAGTTAAAGTACAGCTGCAGTCAAATGTTAGTATTCTTTACTGGATGTTATCATTAGTTTTAAATCCACCACACATTTATAGCTCTATGTCTAAGAGAAGCAAAAGAACTACATCTAGTTCTCTTACACCTTACATACACCACTAAGTAAGTGACCCACAGCAGCTACTTTCAGCAATAACTCACTTGAATTTGAACCAGACCAGGGAGATAAACTTTGAGCTACCATGCACAGTTTTTCTGTAAACTGCTCATCCCATAGACAGTCACATTTTCAGTCATACTTAGCACAACAAACACAGAAAAAGACAATGCTGAAGTTAAATGTTTCTCCTGTAAGCACATACCACGTGGTAAAGGGAACAGCAGTTTGTTTTTTTTTTTTCTTGTGCTGTTCACAGTTCTGCACTGCTTTGTAGCCATCCAAAAACACCCTTTCTGGTTATTAACACAGAATAAATTCAGTCTCCCTTCAGTTATTTTTTTATTA
Source organism: Megaceryle maxima (assembly GCA_024605025.1). Taxonomy (NCBI): domain Eukaryota; kingdom Metazoa; phylum Chordata; class Aves; order Coraciiformes; family Cerylidae; genus Megaceryle; species Megaceryle maxima. Next base: position 21,556 of record JANHGN010013172.1, read on the forward strand.
GGCAAAACATATGAAAGCTAGCTACAAGAACTCCACTAATGAGACTCGCGTATTTTCAGCATGACCAGATTCATGTGAAAATACACAAGCTGTCAGGATTTTTTTCCCTCTCACTATTTTCTGCACATAGACAAACCCAGACCTCCCATTAGTTCATTGACATTGGTGAAGTTTTATTTTTGCATTCTTAAAAGCACTGTGTTGTCTTCATAGGTGGTTTGCTTCATTTGGTGCATGAGGTGAAAAATGCACATAAGGACCAAGGTTCTCCATTTTGTGCCCTTGGATGTCCAACCGAGAGGCTGATGTAACCAGTCCCTCCAGCTTAAGCTTACCCCAGCTGGGCTGCATCTTCTATGGCTGTGCATTGCTGCCCTTGGGACTGGCACTGGCAGTCAGGCACTGACTTGGAAGGCGGTAATTCAGACTAAAACTGCCAAACTGCAGTTGTATCAGCTTCCTGAACCCTCTTGCTAATGGGCATGTAAGAGCCAGTGTTGACCTGGGCATGCAGGTGGAAATGGACAGACAGGAGTGGACACGCAGGGCTGGCCTCACTCAATTGCACTAACTCATGGTGTAGTAGCCAAGGGTCTCAAGAGCACAACAGCTTATCTGCTCTAGTTTTGTCCTGCTCTGGCAGGGAGGTTGGACTCTATGATCTTCAGAGGTCCCTTCTAACCCCTAACATTCTGTCACTCTGTGATTGGTGAACTGTTTTGACTACAGGGAAAACCTGAGATGACTCATGCTTGTCACAACTGCTTCACACACTTAACAAGATGAAGCCAAGATCCATAAAACAATGCAATTTTCTATTTTCATCATTCACCAAACACCTGCCCTCCTCTGAGGACAGGGCTACCACCTTGCACGTGGTTTTTCCCTCTGACACATTCACGTCAGGGAGTCAACAACAGTTATCAGGGCAAGACGAAGCCGCCAGTCACACTCCCAGTGATGTTGTCAGTATGCTCTTACAAGACATCTGTGGCTACATCCCCTTGCAGTCAAACAGGCCAGTCAGGCCAGGGAAGCCCTTTGCTTGTGCACAGACTGGGAAGGAGGGTCAACCAATTCAGATGTTAGATGCAAGAGCTTTTTAGTGAGATTAGCAATTTGCTTTAATAAAAAGGTAGATCTGTGAAGGATTCAGCCCTGGCTTTACTCAGAATGACAGCCACAAGAAGTGTAATTGGGAAATTATTCTTAAAACGTCAAACAAGAAACATGTAATCTTTTCCAAAAGTAGAAAGATTACTGTATCAAATAAGGCAATGGAGGTTTAACTACAATGAATATCAGAGCTTCTCATGCAACCAGATCAGAGACTGAAGCATATTCAAGGCATGCTGGTACTACTCACAATGTACCTCCATCCCACCCTGCTCCTGAAGTGCACACCATCTACTGAAACTAACTATAAAAGTTTCAGATTTAGGGTCTTATATTACATTTTACATAGACATCTCACGATTTACCAGAGTGGTGCTAACATGAAATATAAATACACATATAAAAAAATGAATGAATGAAGAAAAGTCTAGCACAAAAGGAAGCAACTGTGTCACAGCGATGACTATTTTAATGAAACTGCAATCAAAACCTCTGACCCTAAGTACACAAGTGTCAAAACCACGTAGTCTTGAATGATCTTTTACAGGCCACTTTGTTCATCCTATTACGATGCTAGTTGTTTCTTTGATTTATCTTATAATAAATTTTTGATGACTAGTGAGTCTCATAAAAATTGCTCTGGTGCTGACTACATTGATTAATAAGCCTGAAGAATCGAAACTGTCAGAAATTCATGTGCAAGAGTAAATTACTGCCAAACATACATTAGATATTCCATAAAATATAGAATAAAAAAGGTTGATTTGGTAATTTTGTCTTGCATCAATTTGCTTGATATAATTTATATTCAGGATCATCACTGTCAATCCTTGCATACCTTTCCTTTTTTTAAAGTCAACATTAGAGTAAATCTAAATTTGGGACAGACAAGAAATGAGCAGGAGACAGAATATCAAATGTAATAATCAAAACTAACATTCAGAATTTAGCTTGGAAATTAGATCCAGTTGAAAGATGACTAAAAACATTCTTGCAGAGTTGCAGCTTTTTAAAGTAAAATTCACTTGTATCTTAGAAGTCAAAACTGCCACACACACATCCATGACTAAATCCCATTCTTTCAAAACTGTAATATCTCCTTATCTGAGCCTTTGCATGTAGCAGGTTCTTGCAATGCGTCTTTGAGAAGTCCTGCACTCTGTGATCCCACTCTCTTTCCTTGCATAACTCCTCAAAACATTTAATGTACAGGCAGTCCCACTAAACTGAACTCAAGCAGGCCAACGATAGGGATCTGTGTGTGCATATGAATAGGGATGAAATTTCTCCTTTTCCTGTCAAGGAGAACCATGCTTACAGCACTGGGTTTAGGATCTGCTCCATTTACTTCTGCATATATTTACCATCACGTGACGGTATTTAGTTGCAAGTTATATAATTGTAGGATTGAAGACCTATCCACTTATGAATTTATAAGTGGGCTTTATGGGTAACAAAAAGGACTCAGGGATCACTGTTCCCCATTAAGCGAAATAAATGCTGCTGTTTACATCTAGCACTGGAGCCAGCTTCTTAAAACACCTGGCAAAACTATGAAGAGGGCCAATATTCTTGCATTTATTATTATTGTTTTGGTGAAGCTGAAGCAATTGAACTGGTTAGCATCCTAAGTAATTCTATTTACTGTTTATGCCACCACTCACTCTTTCCCCAATTTCTTAACCAGGTTTGATAAAAGAAGAAAAACTGCAGGGTATTATTTCCTGTGATATCTGATACTAACTCATGTTCATTATATCAGATTCTTAGGGTTAAATTATTCATGTGGTTGGGTAGAGTACAGAAGAAAAGCTGTAAGGAAAAGGACCTGCCTAAACAAGACCTAAATCTGACTAATCCCAGCTTAAACAATAGAATATTTCTTGTTTGGATGGAGAAAAGTGTTGAAATGCAGGACTGAGAAATCCTGTGTCATATACAGTAGCAGCTTCTGATTTTCAGGTTATACTCCTCAAGAAAAAGTTAATTTTAATAGCAAGAATTTAAAATGAAATTTTATCATAACCATTTTCAACACTGTGCCTTAGGTATAAAGGGCTGTAAAAGTGCATATAAACTGGATAGCAGTAACACCTGCTAAAATAAAATCATGGCTTTTTAAAAGTTTGTCAGAGCTTGCACTACAAGTCACTCCAGCAAATTACACCAAAATCATTTCCACCTCAGCCTTCCACTGGATAAACTGTTGATAAAGGCAATCAAAATTAGAGACATTTCTCTATCTAACTGATATCCTTCACCAGCAGGGTAAAAAAAAGCTAAAGATCACACAAGACCCTCAAATAATGTGAGGCTGAAATAAGAAAATGGAGTTCAATAAAAGCTAACATGTAATAAAATAGATATGACTGTGCAGAGAATAGAAATTGCAGACAGTTCTGCTTGATTATAAAAGCACCACTTTTTAATTTATCTCTCAAATAAAACCAGCAAGTGTGTGCAGTAACTCTTCCTGTTTGGTTGTAAAGAACCAATCCAAAGAAGAAAACAAGAAAGCATATCAACTGAATTTTGAAGATTACAAAGGGTGAGCAGGCTGAACAATGTTTATTGTTAGCTACAGAAGTTTACCAGAAAACGCTTATTGCTGTCATTTTCCACATTAGTTCTCAATTAGTATTTTGTCTGCCATTTCCTATTTATTCTTTTTCCTATTGCAGTCTCTGGGATTTTCTTTAAAATACTTTAACCTTATTGTTACTTAATGTAAAGTCCAAATTCTATTTTCCACAATATCCTCACCAAAAAAGAAAAAGAATAAATTAGGTGAGGCACCTTCAGAGAACAGTCAAATTTCCTGTATGCATTTTGAACACACTCCCTTTGGTTAGTAACAACACTACCCAGAAATTTTGAGGAAACCCCTTGAATCCATTGGAGACAAGAAGCACAGGCACCATGCCCACAGCAGCCAGAGCAGCAGGGTGCAGTACTGGATATAAGGACCTAAAATTGTGGCAGTTCTGGTAAAGTCTAAAATCAGGCAACAGATCATCAGCTTTGTATCCTAGGCATAACATATTAAAAGCCATCATGGTTCACACAGTAACTTTCACACCAAGATCTTGCTCTAAAACACATTTTCCCAGAAAGTATCCTGAAGCACTCACATGACAGTAAGATAAAATAAATCTGGTACTTTCCCTGTCAGCTTGCCCTAATAAGCATCCTTTTACAAGGTTGCACCTTGCTTTATCTTCTTAGTCTCCTTAACTTCTACTCTCAAGTAGTTTTGTTAATATCTGCTCTCAATAATTTTGTGCCTCTATCTAAACACATTTTTAACAGCCCTTTAAAACTACTGACAGCAGAACTAAATTCAGTATCAGCCTCAGCTGATGTTGAAAGTTGTACGTTCCTATTCCTGTACTCTCTAACCCAAGGCTTCTTTTAGGCCTTTCAGATATAGCATTGAACTGTGAGCTGACAGTGCACTGCAGTTATATATTACATCTCTTGAAACATTTTTCAGAGCCAACTGCTTTCTGGAAGGCAGTATTCTCTCCTTTTTATCTCCTGCAATCATAACCACAATGTGTGGTATATCATAGATACTTTATTCACTTCTTCACTTTCTTTGAGCCACTTTAAATACACTATGCACAGGCACAGTTCATTAAGGGATCCAGGACAGTCCAGATTTTCACTGTTGTCTTTCACCAACTTCACCACTTTTACAGTATGAAGAAAAAAGGACTGCCCACTTGGTAGGAATAGGGGAGCACTGTCAGAGTATGCAGGGATGCACAAGGAGGGCCAAAGCCCTCTTGGAATTAAATCTGGCAAACACAAAATTCAACAAGAAGGGCTTCTTCAAGTACATCAGTACCAAAAGACTAGGGAAAATATGGGCCCAGTGATGAATGAGGTAGGTGCCCTGATGATGAAGGATACTGAGAAGGCATTGTTACTGAATGCCTTCTTTGCTTCAGTCTTTACCACTAAGACCAGCCCTCAGGAATCCCAGTCCTTGGAGGTAAGAGAGAAAGTCTGGAGGAGGACAACCTGGACAGGCTGGAGAGTTGAGCAATCTAATGAAGATCAACAAGCAAAAGTGTAGCGTGCTGCACCTGGGGCAGAATAACCCCACGCAGCAGTACAGGCTAGGGGCTGACCTCCTGGAAAGCAGCTCTGCGGAAAAGGATCTGGGAGCCCTGGCAGATAAGTTAGCCATGAGCCAGGAATGTGCCCTTGTGGCCAAGAAGGCCAAAAAAGAGTGGCCAGCAGGTCGAGGGAGGTTCTCCTCACTCTCTGCTCTGCCTTGCTGAGGCCACATCAGGAGTACTGTGTCCAGTTCTGGTCTCCCCAGTTCAAGAGAGAGAAGGAACTATTAAAGAGTGTCCAATGGAGGGCTATGAGGATGACTGAAGGACTGGAACATCTCTCTTATGAGGAAAGGCTGAGGGACCTGGGGCTGTTTAACCTGGAGAAGATGGAGATCATCTTAATGTTTATAAATATCTAAGGGGTGGCAGTTACAAGGATGGGGCCAGTCTCTTTTCAGCAGTGCCCAGTGGACAGGGGGCAACGTGCACAAACTGGAACACAGGAAGTTCCACCTCAGCACGAGGAAAAACTTCTTCACTTTGAGGGTGACAGAGCACTGGAACCAGCTGCCCAGAGAGGTTGTGGAGTTTCCCTCTCTGGAGACTTTCAAAACCGACCTGAACAAGGTCACGTGCAACTTGACGCAGGTGAACCTTCTTTAGCAGAGGGGCTAGACTAAATGATCTCCAGAGATGCCTTCCAATCCCTGCTGTTCTGATGACTCCAGGTCATCTACAATTTTTAGTCAGAAACGACTGTGTATTTGCTTCCAAATATCTGAGGACAACATAGAGCGGTTCCAGGTCAGATCCCTGTGGAGCTCACCAGACATGGCCTTGTTGGCAATTATCTGTCAAGACATACCAGACAGTTGTTATTCTTTTTGTTTTATTTAAATTATAACATGCTTATTTTCTAATGAGAATGCTGTGCAGCTGTAGAAGCTAAGTGTTTCACAAAATTCTAGGTGGTTAAACAGCTGCCTTGACCAATCAAATTTATAATATTTCTCCAGGAAACAGTTTTCAAAATCATATTCATGAGTTAATTGTACAAAGTATACTCCTGCTTCAGTCATATTCTTTAAATCTTCACTAGAGGAATCCCATGTCTTTTCTTCAGAATTTAATCCCAAATTGATGTTTGAGTAAACTAGGTCATAATAATCCATTTTAGTCTATTTGCTTTCCTAATGTTGGAAGGATACTAGCACTTCTGTCAACTTGGGCTTTTCCCTGACACGACAGTTTAATTAAGACTGAACTCTGGTAAGTTCCCACTCTTATCAGTCAAGTCTCCTAAACATTTTGAGTGCACATCCACAGGCCTGGAGGTTTAAAACCATTTCTGACAATAAAATGTTGGTGAGGCTTCTACTTCATGGACTAAGAAATTACTCAAGTTCCCTGAAAGATCATCCTGCTTGCACTGAGCATAGAGAAGAACATTACTTGTCTTCCTTCCTTCCTCATTATTAATAATTTGACTATCATCATTCAGAAAAGGGCCCATGTAATTTTTAGGATTTATCATAATCAGATAACCAGTCTCTGATGACTAAGGGACTAACAAGATACATTCCATTTTGGATCAGCTCTCTGTACATACTTAATTCAACCCCACCTATAATTTTTCCTGCTCTGGGTGACACCTGCCTGCAGCTGCACATCTCTTGCTTTGCTTGCTTGGAACCCAACCTGTCCTCTAAGCCACATCCTCAATTCTGCTTCTTACCAGTTTCTTTGACATATCCCTACCTGCTTCTCATTTTGGATTTTACCACAATTACAACTGATTTTTAACTCGGCAGCTGATGTTGTCTTGCCCTATAGTTAGATGTAACTTTGCCTTGTTTCCCTCCTCAAAGCCTGTATCCTACTCCTGTATCCTCAACTTCTGCACTTCTCTCACTTCTTTCCAATTCTTCTTCTAACAAAGCCCTCGACAGCCACCCCAGTGACTTAAACTCTGGATTATCATCCTTGACGTGGTAAATGGATTACTGCATAATATTCTAAACTTTATATGAAAGTTCACATCAAAAGGAATGGTACTATCAGTAGTTGGACCAGTATTTATATGTGCAGTATCTCTATTTGTCAGATACATCAGTGATAGTTGTTTTTATTACATATCCATCTTAGTAAAATATAAACACAAATATACAAAGATACTCTTTTTCTTGTTTATCTTTCAACATGGGTTCCAGTTTGCTCTTCTTCAGGGAAGAGTTACAGATTTGCATGTAAATGTCGTCTAAAGATGTCAGGACTCTGAGTCATCTATTTTCTCCCTTGGAAATAATGTACTAATACATTTATCAATTTTTAAAATAGAGGCAATAAATACAACATTTGGTTGGAATATGAGTCAGAATTTTCATATAAAATATACAGTACTATGCCTTCGACACAACAGAATCAAATGTAAATGATGTTTTTATATTACACAGAATATTCATGGTGGGAAAGGATCTCCTAGATCACCGAGTCCAACAATACCCATAACAAAAACACAACTAAAAAACCCCCCAGATGCCTAAACACCTAAATACCCTGATCAAACATGACTGCAAAAACACAAAATAAGCCCCTACATGCCTGCTCCTAGAGCATGACATGAACCACCAGGTCTACCCATTTCTTAAATACCTCCAGGGATGGTGTCTCAACCACCTCCCTGGGCAGGCTGTTCCAGTGCCTCACCACTCTCTCTGTAAAGAATTTCTTCCTAATATCCAATCTAAACCTCCCCTGCCACAACTTCAGACCATTTCCTCTGGTTCTGTCAGTAGTTACTAAGGAGAAGAGGCCAACACCCACCTCACTACAACCTCCTTTCAAGTAGTTGTAGAGGTCAATGATATCCCCCCTCAGCCTCTCCTCATACAACTTGTTCTCTAAACCCCTTATGAGCTTGGTAGCTCTCTGGACACATTCCAGCATCTCAATGTCTTTCCTACAATGAGGGGCCTGGAACTGAACACAGTTATTCAAGATGAGGCCTCACAAGTGCCAAGTACCAGAGCACAATAACTTCCCTTCTCCTGCTGACCACACTATGCCTGATACAAGCCAGGACCTTTTTGGCCTTCTTGGCTGCCTGGGCACACTGCTGACTCATATTAAGCCAGCTGTCCACCAGCACTCCCACGTCCTTTTCTGCCAGGCAGCTTTCCAGCCACTCATCCCCAAGCTTGTAGTGTTGCCTGGGGTTGTTGTGACCAAAATGCAGGACGCAGCATTTGGCCTTGTTGTACCTCATACAGTTGGCCTCAGCCCATCAATCCAACCTGTCCAGGTCCCTCTGTAGAGCCTTCCTGCCCTCGAGCAGATCAACACTCCCACACAATTTGGTGTCATCTGCAAACTTACTGAAGGTGCTCTCAATCACCACATCCAGGTCATCTACAAAAATTCCAAACAAGAAGGGTCCCAAAACAGAGCCATGAGGGACACCACTGGTGACGGCAGCCAGCTTGATTTCACACCATTAATCACAACTCTCTGGGAACAACTATCCAGCCTTCAAGACTCAGTTTTGGGACCAGTCTTGTTTAATATCATTATCAATGACCTGGATGAGGGGATAGAATGAACTCTCAGTAAATTTGCAGCTGCCACGAAATTAAGTGGGAGTGTCGATCTGCTTGAGGGTAGGAAGGCTCTGCAGAGGGATTAGGACAGGCTGGATTGATGGGATGAGGTCAATGGGATGAGGTTTAACAAGGCCAAGTGCTGGGTCATGCACTTCTGTCACAACAACCCCAGGTAGTGCTATAGGCTTGGGGAGGAGTGGCTGGAAAGCTGCCTGGTGGAAAAGGACGTGGGGGTGCTGGTGGACAGACAGCTGAACATGAGCCAGCAGTGTGCCCAGGTGGCCAAGAAGGCCAATGGCATCCCAGCCTGTATCAGAAATGGTGGGACCAGCAGGAATAGGGAGGCGATTGTGCCCCTGTATTTGGCACTCATGAGACTGCAGCGTGAGTACTGTGTTCAGTTTTGGGCACCACAGTACATGAAGGCCATGGAGGTGCTGGAGTGGGTCCAGAGAAGGGCAACGAAGCTGGTGAGGGGTCTGGAAAGCATGCCTTATGAGGAGAGGCTGAGGGAACTGGGGTTGTTTAGTCTAGAGAATAGGAGACTGAGAGGAGACCTGCTTGCTCTCTACAACTACCTAAAAGGAGGTTGTGGTGAGGCTGGTGTTGGCCTCTTCTCCCAAATTACTAATGATAAAGCAAGAGGAAATGGCCTCAAGGTGCATTGGGGGGGGGGGGATATAGATTGGATATTAGGAAGAAATTCTTTACTGAGAGAGTGGTTAGGCACTGGAACAGGCTGCCCAGGGAGGTGGTGGAGCCACCATGCTTGGAAGGAAGTGTTTAAAAAATGTAGACATAGCACTTGAGGGTATGGTCTAGTGGATAGAGAAATGGTAGGATGAAAGTTGGACTTGATGATCCTAGAGGTCCTTTCCAACCATAATGATTCTATGATTCATACAAACACCTGAAGCATCTAACCATACTCCTTTGAATCAAATCTACATGATTTATACGTTTAAAGCAATTGATCTCTGTTCCTCTCTGTGGTCATTATTTCACTATAAGTCCAGAACATTCACCAGTAGAAATTACTCCTGAGATTAGTTCAGTTAATTCAGATTAGTGTAATGACTGGCTAATACAATAAGTTATTAAATTTTACTTAGAGACAGCCAAAAAAGAAGCATTCTCTCTATGTATCTCTTCAATCTAAGTGGAGAAAGGAATATTATGAAGATTTTTATAACACCAAATTATTTTTTCCAAATGAATATATTATTTATATAATAATAAATTGTT
>JANHGN010013172.1:31682-55922 GCA_024605025.1 Megaceryle maxima
TAGGTTATTAAAAAAATTTAGACATTTTTAACTATTGCACAGAACTGCCATACATATTTATTTAAACAATGTATTAAATTAAAGAATATGCAAAATATCTTTTGCCTTATTTATGCTAACAGACAACAGAGCTTTGTCTCCCTTGCCTGCATCTCAACTGCACTGTGAAGTTACACTAATATATGGGGGGGGTCATCTGAATTTTTCAGTCAAAAATCAGGAAATCAGGCAATGTGAATATAGGAGCACAAAGGTCTGCCTGCAACACAGACACTTCATCCTCTGCCACAAGCAATCATGTCATATACTGCTCAAATTGATCAATGCTCTCTTTGAAACAAACGACATTTTGGCCTTCATTTCTTCTGTTGGAAGGCTATTTCTAATCAGAAGGTTATTATCTTTCTCCCCTAATAATCAGAGACCTTCCTTCAAATATTCACCCGAGCAGCTTAGTTACACTTGTTCTTATGTCCACCATTTTTATGCCTTAAATGAAGCCTCTTCCTCCCCCTCTCAATGGCAGCAGTTATCTCTGTTACAAGTCTTTGCTGAATAAACCAAACACCTTTCAAGTCTCCTCCTTTTATCATCCTATTATCCTTCCTCACTTTGCCTGCTCCTGCCTAAATTCATCCTTCATGAACATGACAACCAGAGCTGCGTAATACTTCCTCTTCTATACTGGAAAATTTCCACTCTGAACACAACTCTAGAGACTGTGCTTCTCCTTCTCTTCCCCTCACTCCAGCATATCACACTGGTGGCTTACAGAAAGCCTGTAACTAATACACCCAAGCCTTCCTCTTCATTTGCTAAATCTTTCTGCGTGGTGCACTGTGCTGGTAGCTCTGTATGATCAGCAAACATCACTTAAATACTCCTGCTTTTTGTGAAAACATAAAAAACATTTTTAAAAAAAATTCTTCCAGGTTTAACAGTGTGCTGCACAAGTAACACCATTCCAGGACAATCCCTCCTATCAGTTCAACCTGCTGATGCCTCCATTTCAACAGCTGATAATTCCCACTTCCCCAGCATGCTACCCAACCACCAACACATGGATTTTTTTACTTGTTTGATCTCTTCTTCACTCTGTGATAGGTGCTTTTGCCGATCATCATCTTTACATCTTGGCCAGCACCCCATCATGCAGCTGAAATTAAACAGGTTTAACCAATGTGGAATAAGAACAGGAGTTATTTCAGGATACTATTTATATTCTAGGGCATTACTCGGAGTATTTTGCCAGTCTCCTCTAATTGTTATAAATAAATGGTGAAATACTCTTCATTAATATAACCCAGAAAAAGAATCTCCTCATGACCTTTGTCTGCTGCCCTGGAAGCAGCTGCTACATAATAGTGGAAGTCCAGTACAACAATTCATTCTCAAGAAGAAAGCTGGGGAGAATGTCTCTAAATAAAGGCCTGAATCAAAAGTGGATTTTTCCAGACTGTCACTGCCAATAAAATGAGGTTTTCGATTACACTGCTTAGGACAAAGCAGCCAGCCCAGGGAAACCTATGTTCCAATGCTGCCAGGCAATATATGCTCAGCACAGCATTTATCAAACCATTTCCTCTGCTAAGAGTTAGTGTGTCAGTCTTTTAAAATTGCTTGCTCTTCTATCACCTTTCCTGATGGAAATGTGAAAAGTGCAACTTACTTCGTTTTGCAAAACATCTTGCTGAGACTCTTGACTCCAAATTGACTGCCTCACAGGGAAAAATCTGCTTTCTAGAAACTTAAACAGTGACTGCTCTATCATAATTCTGCCTCACCGGAATAAGAAGGTCAAACAGGAAGACAACAATCATTAGATAAAACCTGAAAAGGTGATTGCTGGGTTCAATGGCAGCTTAAAAATGCTAGAATTCTGAATGCTATTCTAAGCACTCAGGAAGTTATTTTGTTTTAGATAAGATTATATGATCAGCAGATGATGTAATAGACTCTGCTGTGAGAAAAGCAAAATCACTACCCTTTCTGTTACAAGAATAAACAAGCAAAGAGCAAGTTTCACATGAAGATTGATCAAGAACACATGATTAATGCCAGAAATGTACCCAAAGAGCAGCTTTCTCGATTAACTTTGCTGTAAATGCCAGCAACCAAATGTAACCACTGGTACTAATTGCACATCTCAGCTTTACCTCATCTTAATCAAATCACTAATTATCTTACACTGATCCTTACAAACATCACCGGATTTCTTTTCTTCATAGGAGCTTAATTCACTGTTTTCTTTCAAACATTCATGTCTGTCTGCACTTAAGTACGCTGTAACCACTAAATCATACAATCCATCATCTCTTTGTCAGTATCCCAGACAGAGAAGATCCTCTGAGAATATGCTTCCAACAGAAAGGTCACTTTGAAAGTTGACTAAAGACATGAATAAAAAATAAAACATTTAGTTAAGCCCTTTGAGAAGATGAGGTTGTCATTACCCTTTACTGTTTTGAGCGAGTTCTTCAGCTGCTTTTCAACACTATCGTGACACCACAGAGGGAGTTTAATGGCACCTTCTGGGTCTATGTAGACTCGAAGCCAAAATTCAGCTTACTAACTTAACTTTCATAAAGTTAGTATGGCATTCAGAGATTAAGAATCATTATACACTTGGCAAACTGACCTATTTCCAAATGATGCTGTCACAGGATGATATGTGCAGTGGGCATATTTTAGCCAACAAAAGCTAGCAAAGAGCCAAGAGCTGCCGAATTTCCTGTTAAGAATTAAGAGCCCCTCCACACACATCTTCTGCCACAATATATGGCCTATCTTTTTGTCAGCATGTCTTCCCTGAAAAATGAGGGTTTGAAAAAAAAAAAAAAAATCACCTGGCATCATTTCTCATGAAAGGTAAGGAAATTAAAGGAAATGAAAGAAGCTACAAAGAAGAGGGTCCTACCGGCTAACACGCTTCTGAAGTAAAGTGCACTTCCAGTTTTATACTTGGTGCATGAGTACCATGTAAAAAAGGAGTGTGAAAATGTAGAAGTAAGCAAGGCAAATGACATTTTATTTTTAGACATGATCATCCCTCATGGGTGTCATCCCTACTTACCAATTAATCACTAGAGCACGAATATCTCAAGACAAGTCTAAAAATGGGGCATAATTTTTCATTAAATATGCTTGAAACAGTCAGTACGTTTCACAAAGGAAAGAAGAGGTTTGTGATCTATTTGGTAGTTGCTTCACAAGTGCAACCTCACAGAATCTGAATGGCAACCTCTGATGTTGCCTGCAGCACATGCAGCTTATGCCAGCCATCGGTGGAAACCTCAAGGTTTAGTAATGTGACTAAGTGAGCACATTGCCAGGACTTACCAAGTCACCGCTTTCCGGCTGAGATAACAGCAACTGAGTCAATATAATGTTCTAGTCATTGCAAACACAAACCAAACTGTATTAGCATAAACCCACTTAGTGAAACTTAACTTGCTAAGCCCCCGAACCTTAACACTTGTGATTGTATGACCATACCCCATACCCTCTCTGTCTTAGCTAGTATAGACAATGTTAGACTTGTAAACAAAGGAAAATCAATATTTCCAATCAGTCAGCAAAAGCAATGGGCACAGGGAGACAATTACAATCTCTGGAGCAAAAAATCCATCTACCATATAGATGCATAGTTCCTGGTTTATAGAAGCACCTGAAAGTAGGCTTAGTGAGCTGTGTGCCAGCTGCTAATGTATGGGAGCTGTTCTCTCTTCTCAAGTGTTGCAGGTGAGGTTATCTAAACAGCATTCTATCCAATCATCCATTTAACTGTACTGCTTTGTCTCAGAGTAAAAGTTAAGCCAGCTGGGCCTATCAAATGTTGTGAGTTAATTTTTAAGTTTTTCTTTTGGCTGAATGACTGTAAAAGCCTCTCAAAACTCAATCTTGCTTAGTTAGTTATCTACAGAGAAAATTATTACATTCACATATCAACCATGTGATTTGCCTCAAGTGAAAAAAAACTCAGTACCTGGACGCAGGCTCTGAAGGAAAAAGGAAATTGAAGGTGCTGCATAGTTATTAACAGGAAAAGATCAAAATTTCATCACAAAAAGGAGTTTTCATTTCTTCTGTATTCACAGCTTATTTGTTTTTGTGCACAATAATGCTACTAGACCTGCTACCTAGATGATGCCATTGCTTATGAGTTTTAACACCTAAAATCAAATGCAAACAGAAAAGTGTCTGTAGCAGGTGGCATCCAACTAATTCTCAGATCACACATTTAAAGGAAGCAGGAAATAAAAAGGACAGTCTTTTTTCATCAGGAAAATCCACAAACTCTCTTTCTAGCATGTAAACCAAGTACAATCAAGAAACAAAAGAAGTTGCTACTGGGATTCTAACAGAACTATAGAGATATTTTCAATTTATGTTCAAATATAAAAACTGTTATATACCAAATATAAAAATGGCATCTAATTATCGATATCTGAATGTATTTGGTTTTTATCACTAACCTTTGAAAACAACGACATTTTAAGTAAATAAGCTTCTAAAATTGAAATAGAAGCCATGAATGAGCCATGGAAAGATTCTTTGATTTTATTTCTTCACCCTACTAATTGATAGAGTCTGATTTTGCTTACACTGTGAACTATACAAAGGTTTCAAATATTTACTGTGGACAAAATCAAAATCAGCCCATTAGCCAGTATGACACTGTTATTCCTCAGAAAAGAATGAAATGGCAAACATAGTATGGCTAACTTAAAGCAATGAATTACAGAACCTTTTATGTCAATTCTGATTGACCAAAGAAAAGATAACAAAGCATTTTAATATATCCGCAGTTATAATTTTTTTTTTTTTTTAATTATAGATACATAACAGCCCCCTGCTCCCCCAAACTGAATATGGGCTAAATTCTCAAAACTGCACTTCAGTCCTTGAAACTTTGCTGTCCTCATGGTGCCCAGAGCTGTCCCTGTGAGAACTGCATGAGGGTCCCTAATCTGCATTGCTCAAACAGAAATATAAAATAAGCAATAAAAAAAATTACAAAACATTATCAAGAACTCTACATGCAGCTACCCAAGGGACTGTGATGAAGGGATGGTCTAAAGAGACAGAGAACTGTTTCCCTACATCATGTCTGTAGTACAGAGTACTACTGGAAGAAGGGTGTTGCAGCCTACTTAAATCTATCTTGAGAACACATATAACAGTATAAATATCAAGACACTTATGAGACACAATTTTTGTAACCACTCTCTCATCTGTGATCATTTTCACTTTCTGTAAAAAAAGAACAGCCTACAAAAGACACTGTTGGATCATTTAGTTTCATATACAAATTTATATCTCAGTTACTTAATTGGTATCCCAAAACTTTCACTTGTGAATACTCTCTTTTAGTAACTGAGTTCAGACAGCTACTGTATTAAAAAAAAGGTCAGAAATTCTTCTAAATTATTAAATTATATTTTTTTCATAAAGTGGAAATGAAAAAGTAACTTTCCAACCTAGAGGTTGTACTATGTATTGTACTGCCTATTGCTTCTAGGAAGAGACCATCAAGGTTGTTGTCAGACACAAAAATAACTTCCTATTTTTTTTCTGTTTTACTGTGGCCTAGTAACATGGACACTTTTACTGAAAAAAAATATTTCAATTTAGTGAATAATTAAAGACATTATTTCCTAAGCAAATGTTTAGCAATTGTACATAGAGCTCTGAATTAAAAGAAGACCCAGCACAGGGATTTTATTCCATTTACACTGTTAAGAAAGTACTAGTACCTGTCCTTGAATTACCAGGGTTGTAGATTTTTCTAAATCAGTCCAGGACAAAAGAAATTTGAATTCTAAACATCTCTTTCAAAGCACTACAATCCGCATGCAAAAATGTTGTAAACAAATATATATATTTCAATCTATAAAATGTTACTGTACCTACTCAAAATTAGTACTTCTCAAAGGTTTGTAATGCTTGCTCTTTTACATATCTCATTTTACTTAGTAACTCTTAGAAATGAACAACAAATGCAGGACAGTATCAGTCTTTGTGCTTTCCTAGCATGTCTAAATCACATTTATTTATCTTCTTGTCAGCAAAACTCCTTAATATAGATGTAGAGGTTTGCATATTTCCCTTGAATACGAAGCTACTGCATGGATTATGAAAGAAGGGCGTAGCTGATAACACTTTGCCAAACACACTACAGGAAAAAAAATCAACACGGCTACAGTATATAAGAGACATGTAATACTTACTATTTATATGTTTCTGAACGAATGTATTCAAAAACATGAGATACTCCCAGCTGGAACTGGTCAGCAATAGGGGTAACCCAAGGATTGTTCTCTGCTTTGAAGACTTGCTTTTGACCAGTCAAATCCAAGTTACCTGAAAGTGATTAAACAAAAACAGCACATCAAAAAACCTGAAATACAAAAAATATGAAAGAAATATCTTGCTGTGAATAGAAAACTTTTCATTCATTTCAGAGAGCACAACCATCATAAAAACAAGTATTTCAGTCTTAGTGAACAAGAAAAGGAGGATATAACAGTTCCCGTCACGATGGATGCAGTTTCACTCTTCCTTTCACAGTGCTACTACCACATTGCACAACAGGATTGAACTTGGCCCACTGCATCTAGTATTTATCTATCAAAGCAGTTTTTATCTATCAAAGTAGTTTTAAGCAGGGCTTAATAGTGCATAGGTGTTGAGAACTTTCTACCATGGCTTGCAGGAATGAAAGGAGAATAATGCTGTGATAGGAGTTTGGTCTGCTGAAGCTTAGCATTGCAAAGTATTTCTCAATCACTGCTCCAAGCATAATGTCATCAAGTGATGTCCAATAAGCTTTTTGCCTTCCTAATGCCCAACATATTGTTTGTACCCAGATCCTACCGCTGCTGTCTATACCAAGAAAAACAAACAAAAACGTCATTCTTGCAATATGCCAGTTTTACTATTGTGTTGGCAGGAAGACTTAAGAGACCTATTAGGGGGTTGCCTGGGGTTTTTTTGTTTGTTCCTTTGTTTTGCAAATGTTTACCGCTCAAAACAGTATACACTGAACTGAAAGTCCTCATGACTATGGATACAGCAGCCTGAAACCCAGGATGTTCTAGCCACTTAAGTATTCTCTTGTGTTCTTTAAATTAATGTAAGAAATATGTGCTACATTTTTGTGAATTTTATGATGAAGAGAGGTCCAATCTCTTCCCAGAAATCTAAACAAACAAACAAAAAAATTACCTACAGGAAACAAAGCAGAACATTACAGTGTTTTGAAGACTGACTGAGCCAAGCTGTCAGAGAAATCTGAAATCTACCTGATAAGCTAGCTTTTCAAAATTAAAGGCACTTGTGTAAGCTGCATGAACACACACGCATGCTACGGGAGCTGCTGCAAGCCATGTACTTGCTGGCACGTTCTCCATTACAGCTAATCTTTGATGTGTTTCTCCCTGTAAAAAGAGTTAACGCAATTAGAGTAAAGACAGGCCATTATACCATGTGAAAAGATGTCATGCATCTCATATTGGCCTATCAACAAGTTACCATTACCTTAGCAGGCTCATCTGTCAGCTGTCTGAGGCCTGTTCTTTTGAAATAACAACAGGCAGGGAGCATGTCACCCCTCTGTCAGTCAGGCAGCAATTGCCCTCGCTGCCGCACGCTTCAGTGCACCTCGTTAGGAGTCTCGCACCCATCTCCTTTATTAAGGGACTCAGCAGCCCTGTTCTAACAAGGATCAGGAAGCAGGATTAAGTACTGTGACAAAGAGGATGTAATAAGCTAGAAACTGGTGTGTCTAAATCTATGCTGGCTGGCTCAAGGCGCAGGCTCACGCTGCTCACTATGCAGTTTTCAGGCTCGGGCCACGGGGGGAAGCAAGCCAGCATTGTGATTAGCCATAACCCTCTGACCGGTGCTGCTATGAAGATCATGTATCACTCAGGGGATTGCTTTGCAATTGCAAATTGGATTTTCCATTTTATTACCTGCAAAAAAACCCCTGCATGCATTGCTCTCCAAAACTACCAATGCTGTAAGCACTCACTTGTAATTACAGCTCTGCAAGCACCGCATCAAGGTAAAAGGATCAATCTCTGTACAACTAATAAATAGAGTTATATTTGAGGAGGCAAGCCTGGCATCATCATGGGTCAAATTCAGTGTTCCTTACAGGAGTAAGTCACACATTCCCAAAATCTCAATAGCCACGATCTCAGCTGAATCCTCTCATCCTGAGCCATGTCACAAATTTAGCACCCGGGGAATGCTGTCATATGTTTCCATCCTCACAGTGCAGTGTGCCCGCTTCCCTTCCAAATAACCACTTGGACCTTTTAAACATAATTAATTGTAATAAATACTAAAGGCAAATAAATCTTACAGTGAGGACTGCTCAAGCAAAATGAACTGCACATCCCCATGCCAAAGTAATCACTTCATTTTCCACTGTCTTCTGTTTTTCCCCAAAACACCCTGGGGGAAGGTACAGAGAGTATTTTTCACCTTCAGAGGGAAGAGGCAGGCAGAGGCCCTAAGTGTAAATTATTCTAAATACAGAGGAAATTTGGGCATCTCAAAATACAGCATCCACACTGAAATCTACCCCCTCTCTGCCTAGGATGCCCCTCTGCAGGCCCGGACAGCAGCAGCCAGACAGCGAAAGGGCAGCTGCTGCCTCACAGCCTGGAGTTTTAACTGAATAATTTAATGAAGTGTTGTTCATTTTCATGCTACAACATGTCTGTCGTCATGGCAAGCACCAGGCTGAGAGCGGGCACCTCACAGAAAGCTGTAAAGACAGGACACCCAACGCCTTTAACTGCCCCCTGTTCGATATGGGAGAAGAAGCAGAATTTCCATTGGCAAATAAAGGACACAAATGGGCAAAAAATTAAGCAGGATGAGAAGTCATGGAGAGCCTGCCCCATCTTATCAGCATTAGGGAAGAAATAAAGTGTACCATTCCTGCCATAAGGCAGGAGAACCACTTGAGAGCAAAGAAGCTGTATAATTAAAACGGGGACAGGATGAAAAGATGACATTCCTGCATAACCATTTATTGTTTGGGACCATATCCTAGTATCTGTTTTGTGCTTACATCAAAACCATGTGTGAATTGAGGGCTTACCTCACTCTGCTCTGGCTAAAAGACATCCAGGAGTCCCAAGCATGAGGCCAAAGTCTCTGTCATCTCAGAAACAGAACATGCTGGGATAACCAAACACACAGGAGCCCTGCATGAACCCTTCTGCCCCACTTCACCACAGTGAGCCCAGCAGCATGGAAGAGATTATCAAACCCGCCTGAAGCAATGGCACTGGTAGCAGCCTCACTGCAGGAGAGCTGTGCAACTGGACACCTTACAGATGTGTCCCGGTCTCCCTGCCTATAAGTTTTTTTACAGCAGCACTGGGATGAAAAATGGTGTTGTTATTCCCCTGCAACAGTAGAACCACAGGCCAGGGAAAGAGCCATGGCAGATGTGCCTTCTTGCATATTGTCTAACAGCAGCACCAGCAGAACACTATCCCCAGGCCTTTTGGAAATTTATATACTGTTCTGCTACAGAGATCACATCCAATCCTTTGGATATTTTTAGTAAGCAAAATACAAAATTGCCTCTAGTAAAAATACAGTACTAAAGATTCAATCACAAAGTATATTAGGGTGGGAGATTACATCGGTCATTGCTGGTTTCTTCTATCCATCTACATCAACCTATTAAAAAATATTTATAATCTCTAAAATTTGGTATTATCTAGTAGACTCAAGTTGTATTTCTTCATTAATGGACTTAAGGTTTCTGCTACTTTGCCATACTGAAAGAGACCAACTCCACTGAAATACATCACAGTCACACACCTCTAGTAAGAGAGGAGGAAAGGGCTATGTTGAAGACTAGTCAACACAGCCCCTTTCCTAGAGCAGAGAAATGTTGTTCAAATTAGAGTGCCTCAAATTATTCAAATAAATAAATTATCAAAACTATATATTCCAGAACCCAGGTCTAACATGCTTAAAGAACCATTTAATTTCTAAGCCTGAAGGGTACTTTTAAGCTTTCTATCTTGAATAGACATAGATTTCCAAGTAGGAAGAATGCAAAGTGGACAACTGCTGCTACCAGGGAGCAGGCACTGAGAAGAGAACAGAGTCTGGAAAGAGAAGAGCAAACAAAGGTCTAACAGCTGACTGCCGTGGATAAAAAAAGCCTTCTAAAAGGAGACAGCTGTGTGGTCTTAGAAATACCTGATTTGGATTCCCCTCCCATCCCCCCCGTTTCAGCACTCACTGTATCTAAATATGATCCTGAACCATTAAATTTGATTGGATCAGTGTGACTGAACTTTTGTGTTTAACCCACAGTAAAAACAAATTGTTTGTATGCCCAGCTAGTAAGCTGCGCAGACCTGAAAACTGTCTGCTGTCCAAATCTCATTCGCTGCCACCTACGCTGGCAGCTACGGCAAACAGAGCTACATCAAAACAACCCCTTGAAAATTCAAGGACAAAAATCAACATATGCATATTTTTAATATTAATGCATTCTAGCTTAGTGCCATCCATTGACTAAAAATATCCATTTATCGCTGCTTAAATTCAGAGCTCTCACAGCCATGGGTGGACAGAATGGACATCTTATATGACAGTGGCCACACCCATCCTCAACGACGTTAAAGGGAAAAGGCAGCTACAGTTTCCCTGCACCTTCCTCAATAACTCTATCCTGCATTTGGTCAAATAAAATGATAGTTAATGTTTCTTTTCATTTTCCTTCAGTACTGTTGAAATAAAAAGTGGTTGTGTGAACATTCATATTTTGTCCAACTGCCTGCAAAGGTCAGAAAGGAGCTCATAAAAGCAAATAAAATGCTGCCTCCCACAGTTTTGTTTGCTGAAAGTGTTGGAGGCACCTACCACTGGGACCAAGGGTGTCTTCAGACTTCCCAGGTTCCTCCTGACCATTAAATGTAGCCTGCAAGCACCTCTTATATGCAACTGTAAGCATTTCATCCACTTGTGACATATGATATATGGAGTGTACAATATTTACTCAGTGTATGCATAGTAGGTATGACTAGTGTGCACAGGCATTACTTCAATACAAACAAAAGAAAACAGAAAGAACACAAACCTGACTTGTCCTTTCCACTCAAACGCCTCTTGGCAACAATTTAAATACTTCAAAAAATTAAAAGGTGAAATAAAGTAATTAAACAACGCTGACATTTGAGAAGTGAACATTGGCATTCAGCATAAGAAACATGATCCTAGCTGTAAAATGCCAGATCAACGGTTCTTCATAATGGTTTAAATTCATCCCTAGTGAAGCTTCATTAAAATCAGTGGAAATAATTTTAGCCTGTATACAGTTGAGTTTCACATCTGGGTCCCACTGATATTCTGACTCACCTTCCAGCCTACACTCTACTGCACTGACCTCAAGGAGAGTTCTTAGGCTGCCACACATCCCTTTTAGCAATTCTCTTAAGACCACAATTTAAATGTTCTTTCCCTTTACAACACAAAGGTCTTACACTCTCACTGTCATACGTAAGGACAGGAGGAATAAAATTAGTTTTATTTCTTTATTTAGAGATAAATACCTTGAATCCTGTTTTATTAAATGCTAAGCAAGAGTTCATTCCATAACACTAAATTTAAACTTAGGTTATATGTAAAAATATGTCTGTCCTGGCTTGTTTTAGATTTGCTTTACACTACAGGGCTTACAATTTTATTACTTTTGTGGCACGTGCTTTGTCTCCATCGAGAGAGATTGGTTTAAGGGTGGGGGTGGAAGAAATATCATGACTTATGTCATAAAAATGATACCAAAATAATTAATTGTGTCTTAAAAATCTATGTAAAAAAAAATTAATATCTATACTGATTTCTATGCTATGAAGTGTTATCAAAAGCAAATTATTTTTAACCCAATCTTAAGAACATGTAAGCTGTGCATCAGTAACTCATATCATTCCTATAAACAAGTAAGAGCATCTATGATTTGAAGACCTCTGTAATTTTTTTAAGGATTAGTAGAAGAGAGTAAACTGTATTCATAAAGGAGCTGTAAGACAACAGAGATCAAAGACTTCTTAGTATGTAAGTGAAGTGCAACTCAGTCTTTTTGGAACCAGCAGAAAGTCACAGAAATATTCAATATGATAAACAAATCTACAGTTCCACAGCATATGTAAAAAATATGCATTTGCTTATTGATGAGTTTCTAAGCATGAAAAGAAAACAACTAGTAAACCTAAACCTAGACCTAAGCGCCTCCAGAAGACCAATCCCAGACACACTTTTGTCCTCTTGCCCCTACATTCTTGTACAGTATCACTTGGAGTCACCAGCACCTCAGAGAACCGTGAAACTACATTTGTGGTGGTTTTATGTAACAGGAGGAAAGGTTCATGTCTCAAATAACTAAGACATTAGATTCAGTAGATACGAATTAACCAAACAGATGCTCCAGAGCATCCATCAGAAGGAAGCTGGCTTGGAGTCTTCCTCTGACTGCTTTCCTGACCTCACAGACAGGAAACTCATCTGTGAGTGTTAGACGGGAAGCCCAAGGGTAAGAGAGGGCTGAATGAGCAATCTCAAATCCCAACACTGTAGCTTAAGCCCATCCTCAGTTTTACAATTATTTTCAGGGACAGAAAACAGGAATGCAGATATTGTAACACCACACATTCTAACAACTTCTTAGATGTAAATGAGAATTTCCAGTAATTTCCAACTCAGAGACTGGACCCCAACTTGAATGTTCACTTGAACACATTTAAGAGCAGATCTCTATGCCATTTCAGTAGTTGAAGAATTTAACAAAGACATTTCAAAGAGAAAAAACCTCTGGTCTGAAAAACATCAAGATGTTTTCAAATGGTTGGTCACTGTTGAAACGCATTCTTTATTTCATTGCTGAACTGAACTGCCTTAGCTGTCAAACACTGCTGCTGCTTCTGACCATCCACCTGGAGAAAGATGACCTGTGCTTTCTTCTCATGGAGTCAGGTGAGATCAGCAGCTAGGTCTCCCCTCGCTCTTCCCTTTGATAGGTTAAATAAAGACTGTGTTTATTCTGTGTGATTCCAGAAGAGTTACTGCATTTGCTTCAACTCTTAGCAAAAGGACCACAGTGGAAACAAAAAGAAAGTAGAAGCAGGCCAACTAAATCCTAAATTTTTTACCCTTAGGTAAA
Source organism: Megaceryle maxima (assembly GCA_024605025.1). Taxonomy (NCBI): domain Eukaryota; kingdom Metazoa; phylum Chordata; class Aves; order Coraciiformes; family Cerylidae; genus Megaceryle; species Megaceryle maxima. The sequence continues at coordinate 44,884 of JANHGN010013172.1, forward strand.
GGTGAAGTGATACAGGGAAATATGGTATTACCTCAGCTACTGCTACTACAGTTCTATGGGAAGAGGATTTTACTCTTCAGCACAGTTCCACCTCAGCCTTTCATAGAAGAGAGTTTAAAACAAAGTGAATTTAGTCCCGAGACACTTATACAAAATTCCAACATCACAGAAAAGGTCAGCCAGAATCTTTACACCAAAGCATAACAGGGAGTCTGGCATGAGGAGACTTCCGCTCCAGAATGGGTCTGGACTGAAGATGAAGCCTGGAAAATACAACAGAATGGATGAAATGCTGAATTTCTCCCTTAAACCACATTTCATGTACTAAGTAGAGAGAGAATACAGACCTAACCTGGCAAGGTAAACTCACATTTCCATACTCAGGAGGAGTGGTTAACTTTCTGAGAACAAGGGAAGAGGCCTAGCAATTTGTACCATGACTCCACACAACAAACCTGATCTTAGCAGGACAAGTAGCAGAAAGAGTAAATAATACTAACATTCAAAGATAAAAGCCATAAACCAGGAATTTATTCAACGCAGCACATAAGGCACACCTAGCCAATGGCTTGTACTTTCACCTGACAAGTCATGCTGTTTCAACAGCCAGACTCCACCACACACAGCCTTCAGGTGCCAAAGCACAGCTGATGCCACCATGCAGGTAGTTAAGGGGGATGGCAGAAGAAACAGAATTTTGACAGAAATCGAAGAAATTACTTCAAAATGTTTCCTATATTCTAAAATTATTTCAAATTACATGACTCAAATTAATTCCTCTCAGATTACTAATGTAAGAGAGAGACCATTACTAGAAGACCTGCAAGTTTCACCAGTTTCTTTCTTTGAAAGGTGACTCATTGTGCTGGAAATACCATTTCCTTCATTGCTCTCTGTAGCAAGTGTCCAGCACCTACCAGGATCTCAAGGGGCAAACCAACAGTCACTGCTAAGTGTTCCCAGTGAAGAAACCCAAGGAACACACTATGAGGCAGACAGGTTTTGAAACAAGGAGAATTAACATGTTGTCAAAGTAGTTTAACATCAAAGACATTTTAATGGCACAGGAAGTATTACAGGCTTAGAGGATCAGCATCCCAATTTATTTTGAAGTATATTGCACATTTTTTCCAAACTCAGAAACTCCCCTGGGATTCTCAATTACACAGGAATTCAACAGAGCATTCTCTCTTTGAAGGGTCCCTATCAGACCAAAATCTAGTTAATTTAAAAATATGAGTTCAAAAAGGATTCACTGTATTGCTTTTGCTCCACACCTTTGAAACTTCATTCAAACACAGGTTGCCAAGCACTCAGAAGAGCGAAACCACTTTTAAGTACTAGGAAATATGTAAAAATATCACCAAATTTAGCAACAAATATAACATTTGCTCATATTGGGTCTAATTACAGTACACTTACCTACCACAGCTCCGACAGAACTGATGAAATATTTGCTGACAGAAACATCATTATTATGCTGATGGTACTTATAATCAGAGTACAGTCAACATTAGGGAAACCTACACACACACTGTAGTCAACTGAGAAGCAACAGGAGGACTTGCATATTTTAAAAACTAATGTAAGATCAAGTTTGATTCTTGGAACATTTGGCAAGAATTACAGCAGTGTATGGAAATAAATGCCTGTGGTATAAGTCTAAATAACAGGCTATGGAAAGCACCTTTATAATGAAACTGTAGAGTTGTCATCTCTATCCATACACCTTAACTCCCATCAAGTACTCCGCAGAATCAGCCTGGTTTCTAGCTACATAAAAAGTGGTGGGGAAAAGTGGTGGTAGGTTTTTTTTTTGTGGTTTTTTTTGTTTGTTTTTTTGGGGGGTTTTTTTGTTGTTGTTTTTTTTTTTGTTTTTTTGGTTGGTTGGGTTTTTTTTGTTTGTTTGTTTGTTTTGGGGGGGGTGTGTGGTCCCCCCCCCCATTTTTAACTTAAAAAAGCCTAAAGTGAGAAATAAAATTAGAATATTCACAGATTTTCAGAGATGCTTTTCTTACATAAATACTCTGTGACCTATCTCGCTATGTACATTTTTCTATCGTTATGTTATTCCCTGACTAATAACTGCTACGTCAGTAGTCCCAGAGAACAAGTTATTTTATTTATCCAATGCTCCTTACTTTTTTACACCATCTATGCCTTGGTTCCTAAAGTAAAACCAAGTTATTTCAAGGTATCAAATGAGCTGCTCCAGTGCTCAGAGCTGGTGTCCAGGATGTTCAGGCTTCCAACAAGCACCACAGACCTGTAGTTGCAGGTATGAGTAGTGTGTTGTGACACAAGCAGAGCAGTTTATAACGAGGCTTGGCATTTATGTCAAATATATTTAGAAAAGAAATATCTTTTGTGAAATAAATGATTCTTATGTTTGCACATGCGTGTTATAATTACTTAAGTAAACTGCTATTTCAATTAATATTAACGTGAACAAATAACTGCAGCAGCTACTTTGCGTAATATAATATTAACTCCCAAATTCTTGAGTAATTTCCAAAGCTTTAAATTTAAAATGTCTTTCTGTGATGGAAATATTGAGACCTCTGGCAGGATTCCTTGAACTTTCTATTTAAAGCCAGTCCTTTATCCACAGAATATAATTTAGGTGTTCAAAACTAAAAAATGATTAAAGAATTATTTAGTCATTCCAACATACACATTTAATTTACAAAATGTTTTACTCTCCCTAAAAAGGAACATGGCCACTTACCCCATCAAGTTTTGTTTTTTTTCTTTCCTTATTTTAATGAGCTTGATTTTCCCACTTTTCAAATATGTACCTAACCTCACAGTTTTTGGAGCATCTTCCTTTACCCAAGAAAATGATTTGATAAACTAGAACAGTATTGAATAGCATACTTAGAAGGCACTGATGCCAACATTCAGTTTTGGAAAATGAGGAAGGCAATTAAAAATGAATCCTTAGAAATAGCTGATCTTCCCACATGCATAAAGATGAGCAAACTCCACGCACGTGTGAGTACCCGTGTGTTGGCGGCACAGTAACGAACACAATCAACATTAGAATCCGGGTTTTAAAAATCCTGCCATTTGTTTTCACATGAAAAGCAAAAGTCTACAGTTAAGCTCATTACATTCTCTGGGTGGCTATTTACATTTAGCCACAGTTTTGTGAATATGCTGCACCATATACTACTCTTACACTCCTGACTCCGCTAAGAAAATCTTTTATGTGGCACATATGGATCCACCCAGATGACTACACTTAAAACACCATCATTGATCTTACTAATTGCATCTGCCACTTTACGTGGTTCTTGTTTCTACTCTGTTTTCTTTCCCAACACCGTTCCAATTGTTAAACGGTTAGAATACACAAAGTGACAGATTTAGTGCTTCCTTGGCAATTTATATAACTGACTGCAACTCTGTTGTTGCAGTGAATCATGATTTATTTGTCTCACAATGCAGCACATAACCTTTTAAATGCTAGGGAAAAAAAAAAAGCTAGCGCTTCTTTAAAGTTTATATATGACTGCCCACCACCATTCCTCATGAACGGGTTTTTGAGAGACAAATGATAAAAACAAGCTGCAAATTCCACCCACTTACTCCCAGCCATTTCCTGCGTTCATCACTCACACGTACTGTATTTACAGACAAGCTCCCTCACCCAGAGCACCAGTGCCCTCTTCTAGACCTCTCTTTTCCTCTTGGGCAAGAATATTTTTCTTAAATTACTGCTAAGTATTTTCTGCTAAACACAGAGAAGAAGAATACTGATGTCCCCCCAGCCCCCTTACTGACACGTGCTATTCCCAATCGTGTCAGGTGAAATGAAGAGCAGACTGGAAGGTTTTATTTATGGGTATCTCTCTCCATTCCAAAATGGTGATCCTAGTGCTGCCCATGGCCTTTTCTGATAACCTACTCCCCATGCCGCCTTCTGCATTTATTTCCATTACCTTTAATAAATTTAATGTACTTCCTCCCCCTTCTCTTCATTCACAAACACTGTTTTATTCTGGTGTTCATATTCTGCCCATCTCCCTGGTAAATGAACATCTAATAACTCATTGCTGTCCACCACTGCCCAAAGTAAGCCAGCCATAAGCCTTCAGCACCTTTAATTATCAAAGTGATAACGAGAGAGGAAAGATTCTTTACTTTAAATGGAACAGCAGTAATTCCAATTAATGCAAATAGGACCTGCTCGTTCAAAAGCTATTTATCCAACATGCAAAGGATGAAGTATTTGGATAGTTCTCCTTACATTATAATGCAATTTTTAAAATTTAGGTGGTGGGAGAACTCAAAGCAGATAAAAATGTTTTTCCCTCAGATGGCGACTACAAAACTAGCAGTCCATTCATTAGGGTGTAATAGTCGCATACCACCTTTCACTGGCAGACTTTAAAACTGTCTCTGAAGGCATGCTTCTCTAAATTGCTCTACCTTGCAGAAGGGAAAACAGGGCTGCAGAGATTAAGCGACTTTTTCTAATAATTCAGGCAGATTCACACTTGCCTGTAGCCTGCTCCTACATGATCTCAAACAAGCCCTCCAAAGCCCAGCCTGCTGCTCCATTTACTAAAGTGCATTCCCTAAATGTTTGCCTAGATGTTTAATAAACAAGTAGTAAGTTTTTTTTTTTTGTGGTAAGTTGCAAGTAAACATGCTTGCAAGTTGCAGAAGATAAAAATCCAGACTTGAGTGTAATGTTCTCTGGAAATGTTAAAATATTTGAGGTGACTCCAGTGCTGTGCATTGTGTAGGTGGCAGAAGAAATTACAGCAACTGATCATGAATGAGGACCTTGGGTAAGACCATAAAATGAAACATTGGTAAATTAATACACAAAGAGAAAAGTATAATTTATAGAATAGCATTTGAGTGTTACAGAATGCAGATGACAAGAACTTAAGCTGTGTGAATTCGCCTCACGGTGATCAGGTGGGGGAAAAATTACAAGTCCTTTCTCTACCAGGTTGTGATATTGTTCTATGATGCAAACAAATGTTAACTAAAAGGAGAAATGCTTCCCTTGGCCATCTTGAGCTTTCCAGGTCAGTGCAAAATAAAACATCAGGAATTTTGTTTCAAATGTTTCCATCTGGTTTGGACAATGATAGTAAATCCATTTCAAGTGAACTTGCTGTTACGCTTCCAAGGCAGCAGTATGTTTAGAACATTTAATTAGCCACAGAAAGTGGTTCAACACACTGTAGCATTTATTCCACTTTCTGGAAAAAACAAAGCTATAATTTAGGAAGCTACATAAAAGTACATTTACAAATAAAATATGCTTCTGAAATGTTTCTGCTGTTCAAAGATACTTTGACAAAAAGCTAAAGACAGTATACCTTTTTCAAGGAGTAAACAGTTGAAATTAAGGAAACGAGACCAACTTTCATTTACCAGCAGTGATGAGAAAAATAAATAAATAAAATTGCTCAGCATCATATAGTCCACTAGACTGATAAAGGAAAAACCCCATGGGCAGCTAAACAAAGAAGAGTCAAAACAAGCATCTTCCCCCACCTCAAAACAAAAAAGCAGACACTGCTGCATTCAACAAAAAGTGTACATTGCAGCCTCTCATATTTATGCACATGGCTGCTGCATTCTCTAATGGGTTGAAGCACGTTCTTATGACAACAAAGAATTTTGCTTTATCAGGCTAACTTCAGTCACTATCCTTCCGAGTTTGGGGAATTATTATTTGGAAGGTACTAGTAAGAACAAAGAAGTTTCCCTATATAACAGTCATCCATAGTAAGAAACAATGACTAGACACTATGTAACAGGTGTTTCAGCACCAGGTAATTCATTGATGCTGCTACATTATTGCCAACAAAAATAACTTATGACAATCTTTAAAAAGATCTGAAACCAAATTCTGCCTTGGGGCAAAGAGGCACAACTTCTTCTGAAGTTAATGCCCCTCACATAAAATGGAATGCTGCAATACAAACTCAGCAAAATCAATACTTACGTTTCAGAGAAAGACTCTACCTTATACTTTGAAAGAAGCCACTTGCAATATTTACATGGCCAAGCTACAAATTCAAAGTACATCAATCAGCTCCACTGCTTTAAGTGAAAGAGCTGTCAACTTACTAAGAAAGGTAGGCTACCGAAACAGAAAACCAAAAAATTCGTCTTCTTATACTCCAGTTGATCAAAATTCCATTTTTATAGGAACAGTCACAAAAAAAGCTACACATACTGCTGTCATTTTTGCTTATTATAACTTTGGCTGATCCAAATAGTTTTCTCAAAACCTAGCCAGAGACAAGAATAACTTTGCAACCCAATATTTATAAGCTACATAGAGCAGGATGCGACATACAAACTGGCGGTCAGGTGTACTAATACACAAGGAAAACGTAACAAAAGCACACACACATCATCTTCTAGCCCCTTCTTCATTTCCAGTTAGAGTGGAAAAGTGAACATTTATCAGGGGAAAATATATATTAGCAGCAATGATGACCTCAGCATAATAATTTCTTAAGAGTTTGATAGCTGGTTCTTTTTCAAAGGGAACGCTGTGCATCATTATCATTATTACTCAAATAAATAAATCACGATCCATAATCTTACCTAATTCTGGGGGAAGCACAGTAAGACGATTTCCCTGGATATGAAGTTCCTTAAGCTGAGTGAGCTCACCAATTTCTTTAGGCAGGGATATCAGGTCATTGTCTCTAAGACTCAGCTAAGAGTGAATATAAAGAAGTCAGAACAATTTTCAGTTGCCATAAAGCAGCCTAAACCAGAACTCTACTCCCTCTGCCCCCACCTTTCTCCTAAATGCTCAATTCAATTTATTTACAAGTGTCTGCTGGTAAACAAGAAGCAGTTCCGAGTGTAGTGGTCTATTCCTGCAAACATACACTACTACTCCTCAAATTGACTAGATTCTATTCCTACAAGCGTTGCAAAAGTGAATTGATTTTCGAAGAATTTAGATAAATTACTTACTATCTGCAACTTTGTGAGCTTCCCAATATCTGGAGGCAGGATTTCAAAATCGTTGTCACTTAGATAGAGTGCACGCAGGGTGGCTGCAAATTAAATAGCAATATATAAATAGGGTGGCATATAACCCAACCATTTGAGATCTAATCAATAAAAGGGAGTCAGGTTTGATTAATAATCCTGACTTGGTGAAAAGCCTTTGACATACCTAGGGCTCGCAATAATAACAGAGAGGTCAAACTTAGATTTACTGACTTATTGTATTGTTGGCAAGTTCAGGAAAACGTTTATATTCAAAAGGACTGGCACAATTAACAATTTATACAATAGTTCTACTGAACTCCGTCAGGTTCTGGCACAGTCTCAATGCCAGCTGTCAGAATACAGTCATTACTCTTTGTTACCCCCTATTCTTATTCATTACATCAATTCACATCCCAAACAAACATTTTGAAGAAATCATGAGGGTTTTTTTGACAATTACACATATATATTAAGCTCTACAGAAAATACAGCCTAACACTGGGAAAGAGACCTTAAAGAGAGACCAATACAGAAGACTCAAATTGTAGAATTTTTAATTTCCATGCTTGGTTTCTACAAAATTCACAGGAAAAGATGACCCAGCAAAACCGTGTAGCTTGCAATTATTAACAAGCATACACCACAGTTTGGGGGAAAAAAAAAAAATAAAAAAATAAAAAAAGAGGAGGCTCACAAAGAACTGTTGGGTGCAGCAGGAAGGAAGGTGGTCAGGTCAGCAAGACCTCTGCTCCCCACCAGAGAGGGGATCCCATTTGTCTCATGCAGTTTAATCCTCCTCCTCTTTTCACTTCATTAAATGTGACCATTTTTAATAACTCTGACTTAAGAATTTCCCTCTAACAGGTTAGAATTATGAAATGTCTCAGACAGCAGCACTCCTTCCTCTCCCTACACCTGTTACTTTTGCTGCTAAATGCACTGATTCTGAAGCCACTTCAGGATAGTATACTGCAAAGACCAATAAGGTAGCAGAAACACTGAAATCCAGAAAGTGCCAGAATTCAAGTTGCTTAGGCAACCATAATGTAGCCCTTTTGCACATATGCATTACAATACCTTTATTTTAACTGACTATGTATTTTTAATATGTGCAAAAGGCCAGCTTAGCTCTACCATACTCATACCAAGCTTTGGAACCTTAGCATATTTTTTAACATATTGGACACTTCAACATCCATGTGCTGGTAAAATCATTTCAGTAATGAACCACCAAGTACACAACTGTTTCCAGAGTTAACACACAACAGTTGCTTTGCAAAAATATTTATTTTCCCAAGGCTTGCAATCTTCTATAAAGTTTTAAGTGAGCATGGGATCCAAGGAAATATTACTCAGAGCAAACTAATATACCATTACTAACCAAGTCTTCTCATGTCCTGTGGTGCCAGGCAACTGTATATTGGTGATAAATATTGCTGGGCTTACATAGAAATATTCAAGAGATATTCAGAGAAAAACATATATATCAGAAAAATTCTGTTGGGAGTTTGGTCTCCATCAAATAAATTTCAACTGCAGAAAGTAAAGCACCATATCACCAAGATTTGTAGTTTTTAGAAAAGTTTCTTACTCAGATAGAAGAAGTTTCCTGGTAGGGAATTTTCATTTAAATTGTTGTAAGTCAAGTCAAGAACCTCTAGAGCTGGTAAGGAGCCAAATCCCCTTGGCAAGGTGTTTAACCTGTTCATCCTGTAGGTAAAGAAGAAAAAAAAACCCAGAACATGACATCAGTATTCACTTTATCTAGTAGGAATAATATAGGCAAGAAGTGTTTAATTTCTAAAAAAATGTGATTTATGCCAAGCTTCCCTTTTGTTTTGAAAAGGGGTTGATGCTACAAGGTACTGAGCAAGCCTTTTACAAATGCAGACCATTTTTTATTTCTCACTCCCATAAATATACCCCAAACATATGCACTTGCAAAAGATCCCATCTGGTATGTCAATCAGCAGCCACACCTGAAAGATGAAGTGCAAGGGAGAGAGGTGCTATAATGCTGTGCTCAGCTTAAACAGCATGTCACAGAGAAAGCTGGTCCCTGGTAGATGACCTACCTTCTAGCTAAACTACAAATTACCCTTTTGAACATCATCTTCACCCTCTGCCATTCCACCTTACCTCACAATTCTTCACTACGGTACTAAGCACTACAAGGAATACCTCAACTGCATGATATTTATGTTCACTGGCAATTGCTGCTCAAACTCCTTAAGAAAGCAAATTTGTGTCACTAGGTAACTACTGAGGCACGTGCAGCATGAAGTAAATAAAATGTCCATCATTTGATTGATGAGGCTTAGTTTAAATACACCTCCGTCAGTCAGTCTTAGACGGCTTAGGACAGCAGTTCCCACCAGCAACAGCCAGAAACATGTGGAGAGCTAACCAAAGGAAAAGATTGCTCTGATAACCCGGAACAGACAAGCTACAGAAAAATAGGAACTTACCTCAAAGGACTTGAACAAGGTGATCCAGATAATCACAGAATCACTGAGGCTGGAATAGACCTCCAAGATAATCAAGTCCAGCCTATGACCCAACACCATGACATCAGCTAGACTGTATCACTAAGCACCACATCCAATCTTTCCTTAAACACCCCCAGGGATGGCAACTCCACCACCTCCCTGTGCAGTCCATTCCAGTGTCTAATCACCCTTTCTGCGAGGAATTGCTTCCTAATATCCCACCTAAACCTCCCGTGTGCAGCTTCAGGCCATGCCCTCTCATGTTGTCACTAGTTGGTAGGGAGATGAGCCCAACCCCCATCTGACTACAACTACCTGAAAGGAAGTGATAAGGTCCCCCGAGTCGCCTCCAGGCTGAACAACCCCAGCTCCCTCAGCCTCTCCTCCTAAGACTTTCCCTCCAGTCCCTTCACCAGCCTCATCGCTCTCCTCTGGACACGCTCCAGCACCTCAAGATCCTTCTTGAAGTGAGGGGCCCAGAACTGCACACAGTACTCGAGGTGAGGCCTCACCAGTGCCAAGTATAGGGGGAGAATTACAGCCCTAGACCTGCTGGGCACACTATTCCTGATACAGGCCAAGATGCCAGTGGCCTTCTGTGGTGCCACCTGGGCACACTGCTGACTCACGTTCAGCCAGCTGTCAACCAGCACTCCCAGGTCCTTCTCTGCCAGGCCACTCTCCAGCCACTCATCCCCCAGGCTGTAGGGCTGCAGGGGCTTATTGTGACCAAAGTGCAGGACCCTGCACTTGGTCTTGTTAATCCTCATATTATTGGCCTCAGCTCATCGACTCAGCCTGTCCAGGTCCCTCTGCAGCATCTCCTGACCCTCCAGCAGATCGACACTTCCCCCCAGCTTAGTGTCATCTGCAAATTTACTAATGGTACACTCAATCTCCTCATCCAGTTCATCATTAGAGATGTTGAATAGAACTGGGCCCAGTACAGATCTCTGGGGGACACCCCTGGTCACCGGACACCAACTGCATGCGGTACCATTCACAACCACTCTCTGTGCCTGGTCATCCAGACAGTTTTTAAACCAGCAAAGGGTGCACCTGTCCAAGCCATGTGCTGCCAGCTTTTCCGGGATGCTGTGGGAGACTGTGTCGAAGGCTTTGCTGAAGTCTAGGTAGACCACATCAACAGCCTTCCCCGCATCTACCAGATAGGTCACCCAGTCATAGAATTAAATCAAATTGGTTAGGCAGGACCTTCCTTTCCCAAGCCCACGCTGGCTGGGCCTGAGGCCCTGGTTGTCTTGTACGTGCTGACTGACTGCACTCAGAATGATCTGCTCCATAACCTTGCCAGCCACTGAAGTCAGGCTGACAGGCCTATAGTTTTCTGGATTCTCCTTCCAGCCCTTCTTGTGGATGGACATCACACTGGCCAACCTCCAGTCATCTTGGACCTCCCAAGTTAGCCAGGATAGGTGATAAATCATGGAGAGCAGCTTAGCCAGCTCTTGTGCCAGTTCCTTATGCACCCTAGGATGAATCCCATCTGGACCCATAGACTTGTTAGGATCTAAGTGGCACAGCAGGTCACTAACTACTTCC
>JANHGN010013174.1:0-69318 GCA_024605025.1 Megaceryle maxima
GAAAATAAAATTAGAAAAAAAAAAAAATTGTAATTAAACCAGAAACATGCTTCATTAGTATATATATGTGGCTGACTTTATACTGACTTCACAGTCAAGTTGCTGCATCTGCTGAATTTGAACACCGCAATTTTTGACACTTGCATTACTGTTTTCTGGTAGGTGTAGAAACTAGGTGCTCAGAATAAAGAAAAAAAAAAAAAAGAGACAAGAACAAACTGCGGGGAAAGCAGGCTTCTGGAGAAACTGCTAAACCATTCTCTTCACAGCTAGTTCCTGCTGACACTGCAGACAGTAAAAATTCCACAAGTCTGCAGAAGAGGGAAGGTCACCATAAAGGTTGAGGTTCAATGAAAGACAGTTTGGGCAAAATTAGATCAGCTGTAAAAATCAGCCAAGATATTTTTGGTATTATTTCTCATAAAGACAGTCACTAACTAAGAGATTTAGATACTGATCATTGAATAAAAAGGCAATGAGAAGCAGGTCTGAGACAATGTCCTTGTGTCCAGGAATCAAATGTTTTTATACTACAGCAACCTACTTCACCATAATGAAGTTTGGCAGTGGTTAACAACACCACCTGGCCAGTGCATTCAGAAATGTGAATGTTAATTATAAAACTTGAATCAGCACTTCACAGTTTATGTTTTTGAATTAATTGATAAACCAAGAAAGTATTAACTAGTCTTAGATGTTAAAAATTTTATTTCTTCCTCACAGCAAATACTTCATAGCGCCTGACTGCTTACAGAGTTACCTAAACAATTTGTTCTCTTTCCTCAGAATTATTTTTCTCACTCATCTTATATATATGAAACTTGAAAATATGAAACTGAGAAAAAGACATTCACGTGATGTGTCTGTGCTTTACACATATATATATGTATACACTCTATTGTAATTCTGAGACAAGTCATCACATTGTAGTAAATACAACAGAGTTATGTAACAAGCTCTTAAGCACTGACCAAGTGACAGTTTGTCAGTTTTGAAGCATGCACTTAGCTTCTAAGTCACAAGGGACATCATGTAGACATAGTATCATTAAGGTTGGAAAAGACCTATAAGATCATCAAGTCTAACTTGATGATCCAACATTACCATGACCATTAAACCATGTCACATCTACATGTTTTTTGAACTCCTCTACATCCCTGAGCAGCCTGTTCCAATGCTTCACCACTCATTCAGTAAAGATTTTTTTCCTAATATCCAATCTAAACCTCCCCGGTGCAACTTAAGCTCATTTCTTCTCATCCTAGTATGTAACAATATATTGATGTATAACAATTACTTGCACAAGCATAAATTTCAGGTATAAGGATCTAAAATGGGTGTATTGTACATTGTATGTAGCAGGTAAAGAGTTCAGAGGACTGGTTTCAGAGAGGTACAGAAAGAAGAGGAGGGACAACATCAGATCAAAAGCTAGAACATGCAGCATACATTTGAAGAGGTACTTGTTGAAGGGAGATTTATGAATGCTGTGGAGCACCTACTGACTGGACATATTAAAAAACTGAAGAAGTAAAGAAGGCGAGAAATCTAACTTTGGTGAACAAACAGCAAGTGAGACTGGGTTAATTTGTTAGCATTTTCAGTTGTTACCTTCTACTGTTTTTTCATCCTAGAAACCTGCCACTGAAGGCAGACACAATAGCATCAACTCCACCATATTAATTCGGCATCTCTGCTGTTTGACTTGTGTATTGGAAGAAGACCAGCTGGCTGCTGTAATGTGATCAGTAGATACTAAATTTCAAGTATTATAAATCACCTCAAATTTCTTCAGTTCTTCCTTAGCAACTGTGTAAAGCACACCAGAGGAGCTTGGGAAAGCAGCTGTCCTCTCAGAGGCTTTTAGCCAGTCTTCAAATCTAGAGTAGTCATCCAAAAACTTTTGCCACAGCCGCCACGTCTCTTCAATTCTGCAATAGATGGAAAATTAGGGAATGCTTACGCTGAAGGACAGGTAACCTACAAAATTTTAACTACAACAGCAAACTAGCACTGCACCAGACAATAACTGGCTCTTCATCTCAGACAGCCAGACCACAGGGAAGGCTGCTTCATTCCAGACTGAGCTAGAATAAGATGATAGAATTATTTTTAATGCATCTAATTTTGGAATCAATATAAAAAGAAACTTGTAAGTATGCAATAGGATTTTTAAAAGTCTGAGCACATACTAAATAACTTCTGAAATACAGTCCAGTGTAGTTAACTAAGCCAGTATTTTAAAGATCAGAAATTCTGTATTATCTTCAACTGCAGAATTTTCTTTTAAAGAATGCTAAAGATGTTGCAGCATATATTTTAAAGTTTTCTGTCATTATTCTGCATTGCAAAGGGACATGAATTTTTTTTTATTCACCAAAAAGTGAAAAAATGCTATTTCTCAATATACACCATAAACATATTTTTTATTTTAAAAAAAATAATTAAAAGTTATTCCAACATTAAAAAAAAAGCCAAAAAACAAAACACAAACAAAACCAACAATTTTATTTCAATATGTAAAAATAGTGGCTGAAAATCAAACTGGCAAATAAAAATAAAAAGACTGGCAAATAAAAATAGTGCTGAAATCAAACTGGCATAATACTGAGACTGTAAAATCCCAAGAACTTCCCCACTTGATTTAAAATAAGAAGATCTTTTTTGGGGACAGGTTGTATTACGGGAGAACTTTTTTTTTTTTTTTTTTTTTTTTTTTTTTTTTACATAGAGAATACATATTTCCTTGTTCTTAGATATGCAGGTCTGAAAAGAACCTGCTTCCGACAAAATTTATGCTCTGTTGATGGTATGTTGTTTAAATTTGACATCTGGAAAGTTGCTGTTTCTAGTACAGTAAAGATCCTAAATGCTGGTACAAATCTACTAATAGCATAATGTATACATTGGAAGAGAGTAAAATAGAGTTCAATGCCTTGTTCCACATTAACTTAAAATAGTTCCAAATAAATTTGCTGGACACAAAGGTATGAAGACCTTGTGTATTTTCAAGACAGACTGCATCAATGATGCAATTTATAAGCTGTATTTATATATACATGTATATACACACATACTATACAAGAATTACCATGGTAATAGCATAAAATTACTTAAACATAGCAATTTTTAGATATAGAGCAGCACAACTTAAAAGCAACTATTTTTGCATAAAATAAAGAAAATCTTTACTAAATAGATCAAGAATATCCCACAAAAGCAAAGATCATATAAATTTCTATTCATCAGTTTGAAAAGCCATAAATCTAACCGACAGTTCTTGATATGATTTTGTAAATACCACAGAAATCAGGGACCCCTACAAACTTTTCTTTGGTACTGCAACCCTATAACATACATCCCATCATGTATTTGTGCCTGTGGAAGGAAACACTAATTTGTAAGCAGTTTAGACTTACTTAAGTCGCCTTTCCATTGACATTGCACAAATGTTCCTCCACCTTCTGTCCAGATTGCGTGTAGCCTGCTGGATAGAGTCACACTCTGCTTCCGTGGCACAAGCATCACAGTCATGAAGAAGCACTTCACACAGATTGAGAACAGATGCCACTCCAGTGCTGTGTTTCTCTATGTCCTTCTGAAGTTCCTGCAGGTGAAAAAATTAATTCTTAAGAGAAATTGCAAAACATATTACAAATATATTTCTCTTATTCTTATTAAAAAGAAAAAAACAATAAGCTTGCACACAGGAAAAAAACATCCAGTGGAGACCTCTTAAGATACTGCATCTTCACAAGTGGTGGTGCAATGTTATCAACGAGGCCAGGAGAACACGGCAGCATGCACAGCTCTCCCAGGGACTGCAAACACCAAACCATCACCTGGGACAAAGTGCTAGAGCTTTGCATGCTCAGCTGAGTGTCTTTCACATACATTTAATCAACATCACCAATAAATGGTGGAATTATTCACAGTCCTTTTGCTTTATCACAGAGAATCTAAAGCAGAAGCTAGTAAGAGAAGTGTGACAAGAAAGTATGTTCTTACAACTGCAAGGGTTTGGTGAAGCTACCCTCCATGAACCTACTCTTCCCCAGATGAGCTAGCTGCAAAGTGTCATGTTTGATATGGAGATTGGCAGCAACATACATTGAACAGTGCATGTCCATAAGGAGATTTTTCTTCCTTCAGCTTTCCAATTCTATAGCATTTTCATTGGAAATGGAAAATTCAGGACAGCTAAAGAAAATGGACTTGAACTGTCTTAGCACTTGTTGTATGTGATCAGTATTATTTATCCTGTTTTGTTTCTTGGTTGCAATAGCTTTTTCTACGCTAATGATAATGTTTCATCTTGAAGCAATGTTTCAGCTTCATTTTTGAACTACAGGTTCAAGTTAAGACATGTCACAGAAGTAATTGCCTATTGCTGTTGGATCAGTGCAAGAAAAAGAAACCCTGCTTTACTTCTGCCTACATTTGCAATGAATCATTAGAATATTAGATGGAATGTAACGAAGACATAACCACATAATGCCAATAGTGACAAAGAAGTACTAATGTGACTACACCGGAAAAATGATATATTACATCTAGGATACTATGTTCACTCTGATTCAGATGAAGAAAAGAACTATTATGACAATTAGAGATGTGGATGTTTATTTAAAAGATCAAGAGCTTGGCAGCTTGAGGATGAGTAGAGATAAACTGCTCTTCATAATTTTGCTAGTGAAGTAACTGTAACATGCAAGTGGAAATACAATGTCAGCATATTGTGCCCATCTACATTTAAGGTCTAACTAGAGGAACTTTTCTTACAACTAGCAATATGATTTTCTAAAAATGCTTTCCAGTGAGAAATGTGATCTAAACATAGATCAACAAATTTGTGATGGAGCATGGTCAATTTATATCAACCATCTAATTAGGTTGTTTGTGGTAACAGGGGTTGGACTCGGTGAAGTAATCTGTTTCCTCTTCTCATCTATGAAACAGAAGGCTATTTTGTGAACATCTACATGAGACCATCAAGTGGAAAATCACAGTGTTTTCTTCCTCAGCACTGGCCCTTTCATTTCCACTTGCTTGAAAAATACTCTTTCATTGTGATGTCCAAGTGCTTATTCTTCTTTCTACCCATCCTGAAATGTTATATAAGGAAACAGATGCAATACTCTATGAAACACATACTCCAGACAGCTATGAGATGAGGTTAAGCAAGTTCAGGCAATACAATCTTCTCTCTGCTGTTCTGGAGTAAAGCACTACTGAGAACTGCTGGTCCTAAGGATTCCTGGGGATTAATTCTTTATTATTCACTGACAGAATCTTTATACAAGTAATGTCTACACTGTTTTTCTCTTCAGAGCCTTGCATTTCTTGCCTAGATTTTAAAATTTTCTATGTTTGTTAGAGAACATTTAGCCTCTGAGTTAGTTCACAAAGGCGCATCAATTTTATGCACTGCTGTCACATACATACAACTTTTTTTCCTTTGTCAACCCAGAAGCAATTTTGTATATGAACAACTGGTAGCAGTAAGAGCAGGGAAGATAACAGGATGTCAGTGCAAGATAAAACATGGTAAGAACATAAGATCACTTACAGAAGGATGAAATACTTGAGAAGATGGCCAACATATTGGTCTTCTGGGATACAGTGGATAGTGATACAGCCTTTGACTATATTCATTTTGCCATACATCAGAAGTGGGTGTATTTTTAAAAAATCATTATTAAGATTCATCTCTCTTTCTCCCCTTTGGAGTTCAAATTAAACCACTCACACTGAATATCACTGCATGCGTCACTGTGTGGAGATCACCACAAGGAAACAGCAGAAGGTACAGATATACCAGTCCCTGTGCCCAGAATAAGTCCAATGAGAAGTGATTGTAACGAACTGTGGGATGTCTGCACACACACACTAGTAAAAAAAATAAAGTATCTATTTTCTTGATAGCAGTATTTAGCTCTGCCCAGCACTTTATTGTCTCAGAAACACCACTCATCAATGACACTTGTGTCTTATAAGTTACTGTCCCTATGTAAATTACATGTAGATTATTAATAAGCAATTCTACACAGCCATGTAGCAAATCACTTGGGAAGCCAGCAAAAACTCTGAGGGGTTCTTGGGTTTCAGTGTCACACTCAGCTTAAAAGAGCAAAATGTCAGTTTGTACAATTAATAAATTAATTATTCCCAAGACATTCTGGCACTCTTCTTTCCCAACGCATTTTGTTTTCCTCTGGAGAAAGAACTTAGGAAAACATGCAATGCATTTCCAGTGATGAACTAGAAAGGTATTTTTGCCAATAAATAAATAACAGGAACACAACAGAAAAACAGTCCTCCCCAGAAATGTGATTCTAGGTGAAACTGCACTGGGCAGTACAGGAAAGAGACAGTATGGTAAATCTTCTTATGAGTAACATGAGTTTTAATGCCAACAATTTGTTGACATTTTTCTGCCCACTCCAGCGTTGACTATTTTGTTCTAGCACTGCATAAAGGTTTTGTGTGCTGCAAACCAACAAATTTTAACTTCACATGTATAGTTCATGCATCTTTGCATGCAAAATGATTTTCAAACGAGCTGCAAAATAAAACTGAGTTAGAAATGTTGCTTAAAAATAGGAATTTTCAAGCATGTGAAAAATTTGCAATGTGTATTAGGAGTCAGTTTTCCCTCTGGGAACTGAAAATTCAAACAAACAAAAACCACAAATCCCAAAGGAAAAAAAATTGCAATAACTTTTTCGAGTTACATCTATTGATGCCTTACCTTTCACAGAAAGGTCAATCAGCTCCTGGTGGATTCGATGTCAAGGCAACAGAAGGCTCTATAAGTGACACAGTAAGTACCACTTGCCTTGAAATTTTAACACTTCTTTGCCTCATTCCCTCTCAGCATTGAGCCAAGTATGAGCAGCCCAAGGTCACTCTACTTTTGTTCTCCCCATGTTATCATGCATCTGATAAGTGTGCTGTATTTTACCTGCTGTTCATTTAGCTTCCTTTGTATCTCCTCAGAGTCGCAAGTTTCATAGACAATAGGTTTGGACAGCTCTGACTCGATGTGGGCAAGCCAAGATCTCAGGCTACTCATGTTTTTATCCAGCTGCTGCACTGCAACAAGTGTCTCCTTCAACTTCTTTACCCTTTAAAGGAAATAAAAAGGCAGCATAAATATATCCTGAAGGAGAATTTCCACAGCATGTGTTTCAGGATGTTTTCAAAGAAAGTTAACTTAGATGGCAGTCTCTGTTCTGAAGTTTTCCTTTATTATGTAACAGATGTGTATATTGTATGCACAAATAGTCCTGGATTCATAGGCTTTGGTTAAGAAAGATTAAGAGCTTACTAATGCCAGACAACATTTTCAAAGCCTCTGGACCTTTATCAGTTGATATAAAAGTTTGTCAAGAAAGGAAAACTTTTTTTTTTTTTTTCTGTTGTTAATGAACTCACACACACCAAAGCCTCAAAACAATCTAAGTAATTTCATTGTGTATTTGACCAGCAGATGAGTAAGCCTGAGAGACCTGGGACTGTTTAGTTTGGACAAGACTGAGAGGGGATCTTATTAAAATTTACAAATATCTGAAGGGTGGGTGTCAAATAGAAAGGGTCAGTCTCTTTTCAGTGGTGCCCTGTGATAGGACACAAACTGGAACACATGAAGTTCCACCTCAACATAAGGAGAAACTTCTTTACTGTGAAGGTGACAGAGCACTGGAACAGGCTGCCCAGAGAGGTTTTGGAGTCTCCTTCTCTGAAGACTCAAAACCTGCCTGGGTATGTTCCTGTGTGGCCTGCTCTAGGTGATCCTGCTCTGGCAGGGGGGTTGGACTAGATGGTCTCCAGAGGTCCCTTCTAACCTCTACCATTCTGTGATTCTAGGCCTTTTTCACCCAGTGATTTCTAAACACCAAACTACATATCACAGAATGGTTTGGGTTGGATGGGATCTTTAAAGATCATCTAGTCTGAATCTCCTCTCTGGGCAACCTGTTCCAGTGTGAAGACTTGTTCTTGAATAAATAAGTTTTAGAGAGAGAAATCCATCTGAGAACTTATGAGAACTTAATGAGAATTGCTGAGTCCTGAGGGCTGCTTTAAGTTGTTCTTGGTCCCTAAATGGACTACTTCAAATTAAAACAAATTAAAGTACAATGCAACTGCATGGTGATATTTAAGTAGGATTTTTCCATGAGACCTTGACCCTGCAACAGCAAAGACCAGGAAAAAGGAATGTCTTCGTCTTTTCCTTTTTTTTTTTTTTTTTTTTTTTGGTTGGTTGGTTGCTTGTTGTGTGGTTTGATTTGTTTGTTTGATTGATTTGTTTCTTTTAATTCAAAGGAACATTAAGCTTAGAGAATCAGGAATAGTTTGACTAAACCTTCATCCTATGTTGATATTTTTTCCTTGAGCCTGCTTCACCTGCAAAAATATCTGTCAGTAATTCCCTTCCTCCTACCCCCATGCTACATAACATACATTAGTGGATTCTGAAATTGTAAGCTTTTCTTTTTTTTCCCCTCCATTTATGTAGTATCACAAACAATTTTGAGTATCATTCCCTTTTATGCTTCTATTGCTCTTCCACTTAAGTGTTTCAGTATCAGAAAGCTTTAAGAGTTGAGTGCAGCTGGGAACAAACTGACTAAACCAGGTCGAAAAATACAAGACTACCAGATTTATCAAACAAACAAAATGCCACCTGACTATCCCATAATTCAACCAGAACAATTCGCTTTTTTCCATAATACTAATCAGCAAATTTATCAAGTGTTTCCTTATTTAAAACAGCAGTTGCAGCTGACCATTAAGAATCTGAGTGTCCTTTTCTTAACAGAGAAATGCAGAGATCTTAACATCAACTTAAAAATGTAAAAGCTAAATATTTCATTTTTTAAAAAATCTCTTTGTATCCATCTCTTTATATCACAGATGGTTAAACTGTGGCTCTTTAGCACCATACATACTTAATAAAATTTCAAATTAGTCTTCTTTGACAGAGTCTCATGATCAACAGGTGCAGGGGTTATGATCTGAGAAAAAATAAAATCTTGGTACTTGGAAAATATTGTGTAGTCTGAAAATCTGTCTATGAAGGGACTAAAGTCAACACATTTGTGCTGAAAGACTGTCCCAGTCCTCAGCAGCAAGTTACCCCAAAACACAGCTATATGTTTAGTCTTTTGAATAACCAGTGTCTGGAGGCACCATCTCCTCATCACCTGTGCTTGTAGATACAGTACTTTGGGTTTGGGCCAATTGGGTTTGGACCAATTGAAACTTGCTCATAAGGAGAGCTAGAAGGTTGGCTATCACTCTTCTGGAATTCACATACAGCTTTTCAGTCTCTGACATTAATTACGAGAGTTAAATCCTGCCCATTTCCTGCTCAGATTTTCAAGGCTGGATGCCACTGATCCTTTTCAGGCAGGCTGGAGTGGGAAAGGGAACAATGACTCATGTCAGCCCTGTGTAGAAGCAATGTCATTCTATCATTTGCAAGCCCAAGCTGTGGACCAGGGTTTTCTTGTTTGCAGTTTTATACTACCCTAACCTCTGTGCTAGATTTTATTTACGTTTTGCCTGCATCACCTGATAAAAGGCCTATCATTTAGCAAGTACCCTCTTTGCCTCAGACTGCATGAGAGTACATCCCCGCCAGTGCAAAAACCATCCCTGGCCCAAATAGAGCTATTTTCAGTCACATGACCTAAGAATGAAAAATTTTAAAAAGCACAACATACCACTCCAATCAAAACCAAAACCTGCTGCTAAACTGCCCTCTGGCCAAACTGTTACAATTCCTCACAATTAAGCACTTAAATGCCACAACTTTAAAAAAAAAGTAAAGGACAACTCCTTTCCTGTCCCCCACTACATTTACTGTTAACACCGTTCTTTTTTTTAAACTAAAGCTAACATAACAGATTCCTTGCCTGTGGTACAAATAGAAGCAAATAAACAAGTGCTGTTTGGAGTATATTTGGCTTGCTTATTTTGAATGAACTGCAATACAGCATTGTGCCTCTAGCTACTCTGAAAACATAAGTGAAAAAATAAAAGATATAGTCCATCAGAGTTTTCCTTCTGAATTTTAGCAGGCAAGATTCTTATACTCTTGATGTCACTGAACACTGTGCCTGTGTACAAGTTACATAATGTGCGTGCAACAAAAATCTCTTGTCTTAAAGATGTTACAGCTCAAATTTTTATCTTTCCATGCTGATGGTGGGGTCTGATAGCTAATGAAACTAACACTTCTGCATAGAGACAAAGGACAAATTATAAATCATTCACATGGGTCCCTAGCCAACTGTAATTTTGACCTTTTGAGATTTCATTAACAAGATAATGTCTACATAATTATTCCGATAATCATGATTCTGTTGTAGCACTATGCATGGTATTGCAAGAGACCTGAGATAACTCCTCTCCTTGATAATGAAGTTTCTGCATAGAAATCAAAGGGTTGAACCCATGACACGGTTATTTAAAGGTTGTTTGCTTGTTTGTTTTTATATAACACACACATACATCAGTCTTGCTAAAATTTTCAAATACTTAAGTCTCTCAGAAAGGAAAATTCTGCCAGATTCATTCGTTTGCTTTTATGGTTCACTAGTGAAAGCACAGCTGAAAATTTGAATAGGCTTACAAAGTTTACATTTCCAGGTTCCAATTACTGTACCTTGGTTTCCCCAAGAAAGTAGTAACTTTAAAATATCTATTTTACATTAAGAAAAGGCAGTGGGAGAAGAACTTGGAGCTGAAATTAAGCACAAATACCTTTAATTCAACTAGTCCTAAATTAGACAGCCTTAGATTCCACTTAAATGGGAACATCTTTGTAAATACATAACAATGCATCATATAGAACTCATAGTGACTGTGTTAGTCATTTAGACATCAAACTACTAATATTAAACTTAAAAAGCAACATGAAAAAGGTCAGTAAGAGCATATTAACTAAATCTGTATGAAGCTCTTATAGAGCAGGAAAGCTTTTTAAAAAAGAAATCTACTTGAAACTGGAGATGAAGTTTCAAGAAATACTCTTTAAAATAATGAAAAATATTACACTATTAAAATTGGGTTTTAATACATGAGCTTTAAAATAACCTTTTCATGATTAAAAAAGATTTATTGTCCAAAGTACAGTACTACTGCATACCAGGACACTAGTATCACCAGTTATATTTGCTCTTCAGATCACAGTTTCCCCTTTCATAGAGTAAATTTCTAAAACTCTGAACAACAAACAGCAAGACTTCTAGAAAAGGTAATGTGAAGAGGAAAAAAAAAAGTTAAATCAAAAATCCAGGATAATGTAGGCTGAGTTCAAGTGTTACATGCAGTTACAAGAGAGTTATTAGTGTGTACAGGACAAACCAGCTTCATGAAGTTGGAAATACTTTTTTAACAGCCTCTCTCCTTCTATGCCTTTCATTTGTAGCCATGTCCCTTTGATGACACAAACAGCGAGTGGACAAAGTCTGCTCTTTCTTTCATACATGCTCTTTTATTTAAAAACAGCACTATAACCAGTCTACAGTTTCTTTCAGACAGTAAGAGATTTTACTAGTTATAAGTCGGCATCAGTAACCAAAAATTTTTCTGGGATGCAAAAGCACCAGCCATAAAGCAAAGTATGCTGTTACCACTGTCAACTATTTTAAAACTGAGCAGAAAACAGTAATTTCTAGCTAAGGTAGTGATTTCTACATATCAATATTTCAATTAGTTTTCCAGCAAGCCAAGACTGCAGAAAGAACCATATCAGTCAAAAGCAAACAAAAATAGCTGCCTGCCTTGTGATATCACAATTACAGTCTGGGAGATCTGAATCCACACTGCCGTCCTCCGCCATCCTCACAGCATGCAAGTCCTCTGTCACCACCATGAAATTTTCCAGCATTAAAAAGAAGAACTTCCACTTCAAAAGCCTGCAAACACTGTGCTTTGGGTGGGGGGAGGAAAGAGGACACACTTCTCTTTGCTGGTGAGTACTGTACAGAAAATGTTGCACGCCAAACAAATGTTAGCAGCCGTTGCTTGATAACATGAGACTGAATGGTGACAAGTGGTCATGTTTCTAAATAAAACTTGCATTCATCAACATGTGCCAGACTCAATCGCCAGGAATGTGGACCATGAGTGCTAGGGGAAGGGATGAAAACACACACAACAAAGCCTTCTTTGCAAAGTCTGAGCAGTTGCAGCAATAGCACTGCTTCCTGGCTTCAAACATCTGTAACATTTTTTGCACTGGGTTTGCATATCAGAAAAACTCATCTGAAAGGATGAGTATAGTCTAGAAGGGAAGAAACAGAAGTCTCTGATGCAGAGACATGGCTAACTTTCTGCAGATGTCTCTTCTGCCATTATAGACCTTCTCAGAATGGAGAGGCAATTAAAAAAGTGGGTGAGGAAACAGAAAGACAGTGAGACAGGGAGAGAGGCAGAAGAGTCAAACAGACAGAGGCTTTTATAGGTGAACAGAGAAGTTCCACTGCACAGCATGAAACCAACAGGTAAAGATTCAGACTAGATGCATACTACCATACTATATTACTAAAGCATTTTCACAGAGTACTTTTTTTTGTTCACAGCTGTAAGAAACAAACCACTATGAAAAATCCTCCAGGCAAGGGTTGACTGTAGCTTTGCAGAAAAGCACGCATAATAATTTATTAATGTTATCAGGGATCGAGAATATGAAAAGATGTATTTTATTCTCAATAACAAAACAATCTGAATTTACTAGCTAAGTGCAGCCAAAATAATGTTATACAATACATCGCAAATTCCAAAATATCAGAACAGGCACACACCCTGATACATAACATCATATTCTAAAGAGGCTCTGGAGCCTTCTAAAAATTATCTTGAGGAAATTTTGTCCAGTGCAAATTGGATATGAATAGAAGTACTTTGTACATACATTAGCCAACAACTTTTGGCTTTAACTGCTGTAATCCAGTCTAAACTATAGCTGAATTAGCGAAATTTCTACAACCTAGCATCAAACCTCTCCACCATTTACTTCTCAACTTCAGCAATACAACATTCAAACTGACAAACTTTTTTCACTTCAGTAAGCACTGGAATGGAAAGGGTTATATTTTTAATTGTATGCAATAGTGCTGAGCACACTAATTGAGAAGGCTAAATTGAAATGATCTGGAATTAGAAGTAAATCAATATTTTACATTAATTAGTTTAGAACTAGGACTTGACACCCTGGTTCATATTAACAGAATTATAAAGTTTAAGTGTGTAATATTGCATTTTATATTTCCTTTCCCCAAGAATGACACAAAATGCTTACCTGTGCTTATGTAGGACACTAACCTCTAATACTGAACAGATAATACAGATCTTTTAAAGACATGTTTTGTGGTTCCTGTATGCAACACTTTTTCACTAGAAACTTCATGAAGGTATTATTTGAACATTTGTCTTAGTGGGTGTCTCAAAAGACAAATACAAAAAATACAGCAAATGCAGTTTATGTTCAACAACTGGTGATGTATTACATCCTCTGAAACCAGCAGGCTCCACAACTGTAATGCACCACTTCCTGAGTTAATTGTTCTGTAAGAAATATACAGTGTTCATTATTTCAAAATGAACGACTATAAAAGGAGCTGGAGCCACCACAATGCTTCTGCTTACATAAAATTTACTGCTCCCATGCTTACAGATTTCATAGCAGGAATGCAGTAAAATAATATGAAAAAAGAACAGATGAAAAAAGGTGAAACTAAACAAACCCTTTTCCTGCTAACAGGACTAAAGTATTATTAATTCATATGTCCTTATATCACAGAAGTGTAACATATCAAGTATACATACATTTTAAGAAGTTCAGAATTGTGACTAAATTATTATTGGCAATGGGAGAGGGTCTATAGCATGACTCAGCAGAAAGTACTGAAACAAACAAACCAGTTTCTTCACATATCAAACAACAATCCTGTATTTCTTTAAGTTATGAAAATTGTTGTTATATTCATTTTGAGTGGTAAGAATCTTTAAGTCCCATCTGCATATGCCTATCTATAGTTACTCTTTCCATCAGTGAAAAAATAACCAGGCATTACAACTAAGTTTTGGAACTACTCTTCTCAAAATCCAAAACTACAATTGCACCATTTTGATTCCTCTGCTAAGAATTTTTTTAAAATAAACTACATTTATACCCAGTTTTAAGCACACATCTGAAGGAAGATGGCAGTAGAGGAAGGTTCAATAAATCTGACTGCAATCAATTATGTCTTTCTAGCAAGTAATGTTTTGAATTGAATTGGCCCTTCTTAGAGAAATGATGTTAAGTATTGTAAAGTAAAACAGGAAGGTGTATTTCACAAAAATGTGTTGAATAAAATTATTTCACAGTTAATGAAAAGCAGAAAAAAAAAAAAAATTAATCTGTCCCATGAAGCAGTTACAAACAAAATAAGTTTTACCTGGCTGCAATAAGATCTAGAAGATGTTGCCACCGATCATTGATCTTGCTAAGTTTATACTCAATTTCTGATGCCTTACTCTCATGGCTGGCTTTAGCAAGTCGCTCTCCCATTTGCTGGAGCTGGATTTTGTTCTTCTGGGCTACAGCAATTTCCTCTTGATAATCCTGGACAGTAAAGAGCAATCAGAAGTCAGGGTATATATTCTGAATATACTCTGCTCTACACTACTGAAGTAGCTATACAAAAATAGAAGTGTATGTTGCCTTTTTGGTGATTGATACAGCAGAGAGAGAACCTCTTAAATATTGGAAGTATAACCATGAAAAACTTTATGAGAAAAATTAAAAAATAAAATGAAACAAGAATCTCAAACATAACACCTTCTATAAATGTAACTGCTATAGTTAAACTCATTACAGGCAATTCTGATCAGACATTTAATAAAGCATTCAGATGCCTTTGACTTTGCATTCACTTGATTTTCTGGTACCCTGGGAGGTCCCACCTCAAGAACGACAGGGAAATGCTGCACAGCAAGAGAACACAAAACACAATCTTACCAAAGTTTACAAACATTAGCATAGGGTAAAAATCTCTATTTCAAATAATTCAGTATCCTCTTTGCAATACAAGACAAGTAAGGAGTTAAAAGAACAGCATGTAAGTGTACATGAACTGCACTGTACCTTTTTAAGTTTTTCAATCATTTCTTCTATGAGGATGTCACCATTTTGAGAAACCTTACTTTCCATTTGTGTCAGCCACTCACAGAGCTCCTTGTTCTTCTCACTGAAGACAGCCCACTCATTTAGTCTCTCACTAACTTGTTGTCGACGTAAGGAGACCTTAAAACATTTGTTCAGAGTAAAGAAAAACAAAATAGTAAATGCATTTAAGAGATTCTTGAAACACTGTGTGCCTCAATATTAATTCCTCTGGCCATGCTAAAGTGTTCCAACCACTTACTTGCATTAAAACAAACTAGAGTTTTGCTGCAAAAACTCTGTGTGGCTCTCTCTGAGTTTAGAGGTGGTAATCTCAGGTTTCCTGTTAGCTATTTCCTATTCATAAAGAGAGGCACCGAAGCTGTATGTTCAGTAGTCTGTCAATATCTTGTTTTATAATGTCTCCAACACAAGTTCATTAGAAAATAAAAAACAAATCTTCTTATGATTTTTCACTAATTTATAAAAAGTTATAACGTATATTAATAGTTTCCTTTTAGTTGAAGAGATTTAAAAAAAAAAAAAAAGGAATAGATAAATGCTTGGCCAAAGCAAAAAAAAAAGGATATATACATAGCACAGGCCAAACTCTGAAAGACTGTGTATTTTGTGCATGAGCATGATTTGTAAGTACAAAACTAAATCAAAGATACACTCCGTTTTGCATGAGCAATTTTCTGCTTGAGTCCAAATACATTAATTTCATAGAAGACTGTTTTTCCTGAACGAGACTGACACCTTGAGAGATTTCAAAGGATTGAGGTGTACCCTGATGGGAAAAAATCGGCATGAAGCATCAAACAGGCAAATGCTGTAGCTAATACAGGAGGAAAGAAAACATTGCTACATTTAAGAAATTGCTAAAGCAGTGATACCATTTCAGACTATGAATAGTAATAGACAAAGATAGACACTGAAATCAAAACAGCAGCAGAGGGTGAGCAGCACTGTCATCTCTCCAGTTTCAGACATTTGTACAACTACTTACTTCCTCACAATTGTAATCTGCATTGTTTCTGACTTTTTATCATCATTTCAGCTGAGAAGATGAAGACTGCATCTGCTCTTTCATAAACAGAAGTGAGGTTTTCTTTAACTACTGGGTAGCAGGGGCATACACATGATCTCACATTTCCTTTCTGCGGTTATGAACTTTCCAGAAATAAGCAACAGTTGAACCAAGTGTAGCACTAGGTTACATCCTGAAATACTCAGTATGCACAAAACTAAGATAAACCTTCTTTACTCCTCTCCCTCCTTTACCATAAACATACATGCAATGATGCAGTGACTACACTGTAGTTAGCTGTATCTACATTGGCTCATTCAAATGCTAGTAACTCATAACAAGTTCTGTGCTGTTAACCATGAAGCACTTTTCCTAATTTTGGGGTGTTTTTGAAGCCTTCACAGGTACCTTACATGAAGTTAACTATTTCAAACTTAGGCCCGGTATATCTGGGCTGCAATGTCCACTGAACCACAGAAATAGTATTAGGATTATGTGAAAAGGTGAGCAAGGAAGACTCCACTATATGGATTTCTAAGTGCAACATGGAGGCAAGAAACACAATGATAGCTTGATGCACCTGAAAAACGATACTCTTCTGCTCATTTTTCAGCTAAGCAGTCACCCTCAAACTAAGAGAAATGCAGACACCAATGTCTGAAGAAGCAGAAGCTATCAGAAGAACTGAATGTACAATACAGTAATGTTGCGCAGGAAGGGGACAACCTTTCTGAGCACAGCTCTTCTACCAAAGCACAGTAAACTGTATGACTTCTGTTCTCCCCAGACAGCCATACCACAGCCCCACAGCACACAGTGTGACTGTTTTGTTGTTTTTTCAAGGCTTCTTAAATATGACCTCACAGTCATGACACAGTTCAAGAGACTTAGAAATACTGGCAGTAACTAACAGTAGCATTTCAGTGGATGTTTTACCTGATTCAGCAAGAATTGTGTTTTGAATCTGAGTGTATCTACATGCATCTTTTCTAAAAGCTGACACTTTGCATTCAGTTTTTTTCCTAACACTTCTGTAGCCTTCGTACTCTTACCAGTGCTCAGTGCTATACTTGCCTGGTGGCACAGCTCCTCCCACTGTCTGTGCAGAAGGTCTATGCGCTCACTGAGGACTGAGATATCATCTGCACTGATATATATAGACAGGTTCTCCTTCAGCAGACAAAGGTGTGCAAGGTCATCTGTCCATCCTTCAACAGCATTCTCTAACTCCTTAAAAGAAGAGCACAAGGAAAAAGGACCAGTTTGCTAACTAACAAAAATCTGAATGTGTTGATGAAGCACAAGGACAAGTGTTATCCCACTGAACTTAATATCTGAGCAGACACACCATTTCAAGGCAGACTGTTTCAACCCCATTTAAAAGAAAAAGAAAACACCATCCTCATATGTACCAATATTTTCAGAGTTATAAGGGAGGTAACTCCCTAGTAGTGAATGATACAACAGCCTTGTAACAAGTAGCCACAAACTAACATACTATTCAAATCCCTCTCAAGTTCAAAGGTATTTGAGAGTTCCAAGTATTGGTTTGGACTTCTCTGTACTGAAAATATTTTCAAAGTGATCCATTTCTAAACTGCAAAGAATATAGCATAAAAGCATTATCTAAGGATCCCCACACTAATCTCATCTCAACTAAAAACACTAAATCAACAGTTTAGATACCACGACTTCAACTTTGAAGTTAGAATTTCTGTCATGAAAACAACACAAGTATTTAGGGCTTCTGCAGTACTTTTCAGACCCTGTTGTGATCTCGCTTTGGTCAGAACTATATTTACTCTGCAGGATTTGTATTATAGGGAGATCACTCAGGTATTATGCTGTCCAAGCGTTACATGGATAGTTTGTTATCATGGGAACAGGTGACTGGTTTTCACAAACAGGAGTTTGAAGCCTATTAACAATGAAAGAGGTTACTGCACAAAGGCAGGCAAAGATGAGACAGCAGTCAACAGAGAGTAAGTGCTTTACCTTGCAGCGTATCTGCTCTGCATGTAACTCATCATGGTGCTCTGGCAAAGGCTGAGAAAGCTGTTTTTTGAATGATCTTAGCTTCTCCAGGGAGTCTCCTATGCCCTTTTCAGATTTTTCCCAGTCCTGAAGGAAGAATGTTTATTAGACTTTCAGATCTGTTTCAGAATGTTTATTAGACTTACTCAGATTTGGATTATACTTATGTCAGTTGATTTGCCTAACTAACCACTAAACAGTGAAAATATTTTCATAATAATTACACGTCCTGAAATCCCCCTCTAAATAATACTCAGTCTCAGAGTTTGAGTCATGTGTACAACTGTGTCAATTTTGTGTGTGTGTAGGTCTCTGATAGTAGAAATACACAAGTCAAAGCCTCCTGTTACTTCAATGCTGTTTGGATACAGCTCCATCCTTCCAAAAAACCTTTCCCTGCTGAAATTATATTTCTCTTCCTTTCTTGAACACCTGCATTAAATACATCGTTGTTCTTTGACAGAAGTTCCATTCAGGTGCATTCATCTCCAGAAAAAGAAAAAAAAAAAGTAGTTGGGGATACTGCAAATTCAGGTCAGATTGAACTACCTGCAGTATCTCCTCTAAATTATGATTCTAGCAGCTACACCCCACTTTAGTATTGGTATGCCTTCCAAAATTTTAAATGTGTCCAGTGCAACCAAACCATACCAATCATCACGTGCAGTATGATTTTACTTGTCTCATCTGCTTGTTAAAGCCTATTAAAAATTTACTCATGGACAGAAAGGTCTCTAATAAGACAGTCAATCTGCAAAGAAAGCCAGTTGTGTAATACCAGAACATATAGAAATTGTTTCTATTAGTCTTCTGCTTCAAGATATTCTGCTTCTACTACTGCCTTTGTATTTCTCTCCTTCCATTTTTTTTCCAGTCTATGCCAATATTTCATCATAATCTTCAGGATGAAGAATTACAAACAACAGGTCTTGAAAAAACCCTCTATTTTTCCTCTCCTTAGTAAGTACTATGACCTTACATGACAATAGTCTGTTCTTAATGCAACACATACTTTTCTAGAATATACACTTGTGTTTCCCATTTGGTCAGAAGACCACTAAAAAGTGATGCATTTAAGACCAAGATAGTATAACATAATGAAGGCTTGGAGATGATTTACGCAATTTGCATGGTAATTTCCCTACTTCCTCACCTTCAAGCATTACCTTCCATATTTTCATTGAGACAAAATACCACAGATTCTTTACTTTTCTTAGATAAGAGCTCTCATGACTAAAATATCCTAATATAATTCTCCCACTAGAAGTCAAGGTACAAGGAAGAAGGCTTGAAAGTGGAAGACCAATTTACTTATATGAACTTTTCCAAAATAATATATAATTTTCTTGCACTGCTCTGCTTCTTGCTATTTACAAACAAAACTATAAAGTGTCAATAGTTCTATCAGATCTCTGACACCATTATAAAAGCTCTTGCTCTATTCTATTAAAATACCCAAGTCAAATTTTTATTATCCTCCCTAGAATGAGTAAAAGGGAAAAACAAACAGACCAAATTTAAATTCCAGCCAATCATCTTCAGTGCTTTAAGTGAGGTTATAGCAGGCATTCTGGACATTGCTTACATCAAAACAAAGTTCAAGGCTCTCTTCTCCAAGGTCACCGAAGTTTATCTAAACTAGCGAATAGTCCAGACACTTGAAGGAAACAAAGATCTTGACATTGGAATGGAGAGAGAATAGGGCAGGTCTAATTTTCAATACCATATGTATAAAAATTAACCAGCATTGTACAAATTAAAATACAATTTTGCTCTATGTTGAAAACAGGACTGGTAAGAATATCCTTTATCATCAGTGTTCTGGTGATATCAACTGAAAGATACCAACTAGCATACAAGCCTGCTGTATTACCACTCCTAGTTTTAGAGATGGTGAAATAAAATTGTGAGCTCATGTAGTGTATAAATAATTCCTATATTTGTGCTTATCCCTTCAGAATGCTTTTCTTCAACAGGGTTTACAGTAAGAAACCATGAACTCGCTGAAGAAGTAAAGAAGAAATCACACACTTACTTTCAGTAGTAAAGCAAGCTGTTTCTTCTGTTGCTCCATTTGGGTGCTAGCTATCTTCCAGCGCTCCTGAATTTCAGTAAGCTCTGTCTGCAGGGCTGCCTCAGCAACACTGTCAGCAGAGAGCAGCAGTTGCTTCCCAGCTTCCACAGTGAGGATGTAACTTCCTTGCTGCCTTAGGAGAACTTTCTCTTTAAGCTGAAAATATTATTATTCTGTCAGCTTTGTCTTTTTAATTACAATTAGCAATTCAGTATAAGTAATTCTTAAGGACATATTTTAACTGATCACTGATACTTTGGCTTAAGCATGTTGGTCAAATGCTTTATCCTAACCTTTTCACCATCATTTACGGAAGCAGACCTTTGGGAAATTTTGTGAAAAACATGAAAGATTCCTTTTTCCCTATTAGTATGAGTATCATAATTGCTCTTAAAGAGAAATAGTTCCTCTAGAGCCTATTATGCTTATAACCTTTATTACTGTATGCATCTTCCAGCCAAAAAACTTAAATACACCAAGTTGATAAATAGATACTGCTAACCTCAAAGTATCATTTCTTGTTAGCTAGAATTCATTCCTCAAACAGGAATGGGGTTTTTGATGGTGGTGGTTGTTTTTTTTTTTCTTCTTTTCATGACAGTTTCAGTGTAACATTAGCTCCAAAACAAAATCAGAAGCAAACATGGCTCAAGAAAGAGGACCCAGTAAGTTCTCCTTTGCATGTTCATTATGAACTCCACCTTAATTTCCATCACACAGCTGCTTCTGGGGCTATGCCAGTTCCAAAGAAGAACTAATATCCCTTATTGCTTTCTCCAAAGCCTGTAGTCTGAATCTAGTACATTTTAAAGAACATTTTAAACTATGAAGGCTGTAAAAAAGGCAGGGATTTTTTCCTCTTTCTTCAAACACACTGGATATACCTGCACTTCATCCAGTAGCGCTCTGGCTTGCTGCAATGGTATAGGACCATTGCCCAGTCCACTCACTGGCTGACAGGATATTTCCACCAGCCATTTGCGTAGTTTCTCTGCCATCTCTCTATAGCGTTGCCACTGATGAATCTGGCTGTCAATGATCCCTCTCCTCTGCTGTGCCCGGCGAATTACTCCTTGCCATTGATTACTTAGAAGAGTCAGCTTCTGATTAAATTCATCCCTATTATAAATAGATAAATAAATAAAAATAGACAGTAACCTTCATGCTTTGATCTATTTGTTTAATGAAACAAGCTGAAGAGAAAGGGAACGTATTTTCTGGCTGTCAATTATGAAACATTAGGAGAAAAGCACTGAAGTCTCATGGTAGCTGACAGAGGATGAGAAATTCACACTTCATGTACTGGGAGAATCAAAAGGCTCCAATTATTGAAACCTTAAAATCCCCAAACCTTCTACCTTCTCCACAGAATTACACGAAGAAAACCCAGGGGTTTTACCAGTTTGGATTAGCCAAATTCATAGTAATTAATGGAGACTTCACAGTTCACCCTCAGACAGGCATGTGATATATACAGCTTTAACAAAATTCTCACATCCCAATTAAACAAACAGTTTGCCTTATATCAGGACCATGGTACCCTTAGCAAAGTCATATGTATATGCATAAGCATGAAGTCACTGGTGTTTCACTGATTTTCATTCATTTGATTACAAGTGTTTAAAATAAAATCTCAGACAGCGGTGAATCCCTCTTCCATCACATTTAGGCTGCAGGTGTTCTTAAATGGCAGTAGAGGGTCCTCTTGGTAGAGTTAAACTCCCAATTGGCATAAATCAAGCATAACTCATTAAGTAACTCATTCTAAAGTACAACAAAATAGACATATATGTAATATGCTTGATAATTCAAGACAAAGATTTGTCAGAGAAGCAGGCTCACAGCTGTTGTATTCCCAATGCATTCACATGCCCCACAGCATCCTAAAGAACATTGTCTTATTTAAGAGCCAGCTAATTAATAGCTTAACTACAGCAATAGTAACTTCCACCTCAGCAGAACGGGATCTGAACATTACCATCTGCTACCTTCTTTTTGCAACTCCCCCACTAATCTAAGCATTACATCACATAAGCAGCAGCAGCAGCAACAACACAGGAATGTCTACCTGTCATCCACTTGCCCTTGTTCTAGGAGGTGCTGCCCATCAGAGATAATTGAATGCAAAATCTGCTGGCGGCTGAACATCTCTGCCTGGAATAGCTGTTGTACACGAGACAAGGATGTTAAAACATGATCTTAACTTTTAATTCTATCTGTAGGCACTGGTAAAAGTGAATTTTCATGTGTTTAATCTCATTTGAATTTCTTTCAATAGGATTTTTGTCATGACCTTAAATAGAAACACATTTTAAAATTTCATTGCTGGAGTTAATTGCTGCTTCTAGTAATTACTATTAATTCTTTGAGATTTAAAAAAAAATATTAAAAAGCTAAATAATATCAACAGGGGCTATGTTTTATGTCTTTGAGAACAACTGTGTGATTTTCACTGTAGTTTAAAACAAAATCCACACAGGGTATTTATTGCATGGACAGAAAGGGTACCTTTTATTTTTCTGACATGTTTAAGAGTACTATAGTCCTTCGACATATTAAACTGAATTTATGCACAGTTTGTGTGTGATAGTGTTACACAAACTTCCAGTACAATTTTATACTGCCAATGCAACTTTTAAAGAAATGGTCAGCCATACGTAGCAGCTAGAAATCAATTTTTTACTTCAATATTTTTCAATTTATTTCCCAGCTTTGCCCATCAGTCTCAATAAACTTTCACAATACTTTTAAATCTCCCTTATTACTTAAATATTGCTTAAGACAAAAAACTACCTAAGTCCTACTTAAGCAAGAATAATTAAATATATAGTACTTAAATTTATTTTTGAAAACATATTTTATTTTAGCAATGGACCATGTCTCTAGATAAGGTTGTTCAGGGATATTCTTATGTTGATGAAGGTACACCCAGGCATCAGCTCAGGACAGGACCCACTCCATGTTTAAAAGGTTTTCAGAGAGATTAAAAGAGAAAGTATACTGGTACAAGACTTGGATTTTTTTGTCATTTTTTAGTGACGGTGCTTGAAGCTGATAGTTCACCCTGGCCTGAACTGAGAGCCACTATTCCCCAAATCCATCCCAAATCCACTCCTGTTATATGACTTACCACCAGCTCAAGTTGTGATACACCAATCCCTGCATCTGCAACTTCCAGCAAAATACCCACTGGCACCTTCACAATTAAATCCCTCAAGCACATTGTATGTAGTTTAGGATTTCCAGATGATGGACCAATTTTTCAAAAAGAGATTTTGCCTTTCTGAATAACTGAGATAATTTTTGAAAATGTTACCCAGGTCATAAATTTTCCCATAGAAAGAAATAGTGTTGTCTAATTTCCTTGCACAAGTATTTGACAGTGTTCTTTGAATGCCTTGGCTCTTATGAATGACTAAGCCTGAACCAGAGGGAAACTAATTGCTCTGTTATCTCATGAACAAAACCACAATGTTGTGGGGTTCAGAATTTCAGAAAGCTGAGCAAGAAGGTAGAAGTTCACTTCCTGTTACATATAATTCTGTCAAGTTAGGGGGTATGGATAAGGCAACAGCATCTACTAGCTTTGTTGACAGACTGAGACTAAACAGAACTAGTTAAAAATCCCACCAAAGGGGAAAAAAAAAAAAAAATCAACCCCCGCAAAAGCAACTATTTTAATATTTTAGGACAAGTGAAACAAAAGCTTATCAAGCATGACGAACTCTGCTTAAATTGGAGGTATTCAGGCCCTACCTAAAAGCAGAGACATTTCTGTCAACATCCACTTGTTCTCAACATGTACATTGTCACTGTACCTAAGAGGGATATGTGGGACTACTTGCCATCCCAATTTCTTCTTGTATGTAGATCACTAATGAATCACAGAAAGAAATTCAATGGAGGAGGGAAGAAGGGAAGGTTTTGGAATGCAAAATACCAGGACACCGGAAAAAAAAAACCAAACCAGTAATTGAACTGGCAAGGAACTTCTCCTGCCAGCACTTTCTCAAATGCTTGTCTTAGTGCATTCCCACTGTGCAGGAATCTTCAGAAATACAAAGCAAAACAATCTGCAAATTCATCTCAAGAAATAGATTTGACCCTTTCAGCTGTGAGGAGTAGAAAAAAAAATTTTTATGACTACCAGGAGGCACTTCAAAGAACATCTAGTACAGGATACATTTAGATTTTATGAAATTACAAAAAACTTTTCTTAGATGAACTGCAGTATTTAGAAAATCAGATATTAGTCCTCTAAATTCAGAGAGATGAATTTACAGTTGTAATAAAAAAAGCTTCAACAGTGTGCTGAAGTAACCGTCATCTGAAGTAAGTGCTCAGATCAAGGTTTCAGGAGAGAATTAAGCTAAAATCTCATAACGACTGAAAGTATAAAATTGCTGTTAACCCCTTTCAAAAATTGTAGCTATGACTGGACACAACAACAATAGGAAATTATCCACCTAGGCAGTAGTGATTTCTGGACATTCATATCTCAGAGCTGAGATGCAAACTTACAAAAGACACTTTCCAGTTAATGTTGACGGCACCAAGAGGAAAATGGATGACATTTGTGAAGGCAAAAGAAGTTAAATAGTTAAATGCTAAAGCAAATGTATGCAATAGCAAGTAAAAATTGTTATGAATTATTTTCTGCTATCAGACATTCATCCAAACACTATGCTGTGAGATATAAGGCAAGAGGGCAGGAAAGATATGACTTTCCCTAGGATCTGGCCTGAGTCTCTGGGTAGGTCAGCTAAAGAAGTTGTGGGAACTGAAACTACTGTGGCCACATGGGAGCACTGGTATGAAAATTGACTTGTCTTGATCTTTACCAGGATTCTTGGTAGTAACAGTATGGGTGGAGAAAAATAGTGTGCATCATTTCATTGAAGAATCAAAGGCATCCTCTAGTAAAAACTCTGAATCATTTTTTCCCTGCAGCAGAATCTGTGCTATGCTCTTGATTTGTCACAGACAGACAAAAGACACAGTGAAGATCAAATCAGGTTGTTCTCCAAAGAAATGTTACCAAATGGAGGCCCCATGATTAGTTATATAATTCAGACAGAAAAATCTTCTTTTATCATGCTCTTCAGATGTTGTGTCTGTTGGTAGTTTAGTAGTAACTACAGAAAATCTGAATAAACTGAGAATCACACAGAATCACAGAACTGTCACAGTTGGAAAAGACCTCTAAGATCACCATGTCCAACTGTCAACCCAAAAAAAACCCAAACAAACAAAAAAAACCCAAGCAAACAAAAAAAACCCCACGCCTCCAGCATCCTATTAGAGCATGTCCTGAAGTGCCTTACCTACATGGTTTTTGAGTAACTCCAGAGATGGTGACTCCACTACCTCCCTGGGCAGCCCATTCTAGCACCTGACCGCTCTTTTCTGTAAAGAAATTTTTCCTAATATCTAGTCTAAACCTCCCCTGGTGCAACTTCAGCCCATTTCCTCTAGTCCTGTTGTAACCTACTTGAAAGAAGAGGCTGCACCTACCTCACTATAACCTCCTTTCAGGTAGTTGTAGAGAACAGATTTTATCCACTTAGGACTGAAGACAAAGGATCAAATTGCATGAGAACAGTTAGATACTACATGGACACCAATAAAAACTTTGATTTACTTGGTACAAACCAATCTGAAGTAAACTAAATGTAGGGGCCGAGCACTCATAGGCTCACTGATACATTATAGGCAAATGCATACAGATACTCAAGTCCTCCCCCAAACTGGGTGGTACTGACATATCTGCATGCTTCTGGTTTTAAGTTGATATCCTCAGGTGGTGCAGGCAAATAGAATTCAATTCACCGCATACTATATTACTCCACAAAAGGATGTGCATTCTATTTTTGTATATATAGTATGTGTTGTAGTTACATATAAATACACGATAACTTGCCTCCTGTGCCCTCTGTTGTTCTAACAGGCTCTGGTAGTTTCCTGAAATCTCTGCTGCCAGCTTCTGCTCAGTCTGAACTAATAAATCCATCCAAGTCTCACATTTCTCCAGGAAGGTCTGCTGCTGCAGCAAGAAAGACTGCAGCTTACTGAAAGAAAAACAAGAAAGATGGATCCAGGTAAGGCCTCCTCCTCTCACACACAGTGTTAAGTGTCTTGCAGTAACATTCCAAGCAGAATTCCAAATCAGATGGTAACACTTTTCCCACTCAGCTGCCTCATTCAATTTATTTAGACAACACTTTGAAAAGTAGCAGTCCTCCTCATTTCAAATTCTATTAATTTCTTGAAAAAACAACATCCCAGCTCACTGGCTTTGCTCTTAACTTGTAAGCACACCAAACAAAAGGAGCTTTGGTTAATGGAACATTTTCTATATTCTGCAAAAGCTACACTTTCTAGCTGTTGTAATCTAAGAAAACTACATAACAATCTTTAACTATCTTCACCTGAATCTTTCCATAGTCTGAGATGAGATAAGAGACCAATGTCTGTTCAGGTTCTGCATCCTTTTGATTTCTTTATCATTTAGAGGAAGCCTGTAACCCAGCTCATTAAGACGATCCAAATCTGGAGCCATGCTGCTGAACTTCAACATCTGACTCTGCAACAAACAATAAAATTAATAACTAGGAAGTTAAGTAACAACAGTATTATAGTCTGAAAAATTATGAACTAGCACTCAGTTAAATATGGAATGGCCTCAGTTGCCACCAAGTGGCAAGCAATCCCTATGCCAGGGAAAAATTGCATTTCCAACTTTCAGCCTCTGGTCCCAGACCAGGATAAGACTTATTTGTGTTCATGTTTAAACATGCACAGAGAAGGAAACTCAAGTTGCACTGAATTGTTTTTCTGAAATGGGGATATAACACTCAGAGCTGCAAAGCAGGCTAGTGTTTCAAACCGTATGTTTATACTGTCAGAAAGGTCACAGGATCACAGGGTGTCAGGGGTTGGAAGGGGCCTTGGAGATCTTCAAGTCCAACCCCCCTGCCAGAGCAGGATCATATAATCTAGCCAAGGTCACAAAGGAACGCAGCCAGGCAGGGTTTGAAAGTCTCCAGAGAAGGAGAGGTGAGCCTTTTTAACTTGCTTCTTAGCCTGAATGTTAGGTTGGCAAATTACCATTGAACTTGTTCAAGCTTTAGTTTTTTGCTTTGCAGTACAGAAATATCCAATTCACTAGTTAGGAAAATGTCCTCATTTTTAGGATGCCCAAAGTGGAATTAAGTGTATAGTTAATCCTGATAGAAAAATAATGGAAGATTAAAATTATAAAAACAGCCTAGATGCCAAAGTTCATTGACTTCCTGTCAGGACCTCTGAAATAAGAAGAGGGAAACGAAATTAAAAAAAACAAAAAAAACAAACACAGAAAGAGTGAGAGAGCTCAAACAGAGGTCACACTGTACTCAGTATGAATGTTTCTTCATTATATCAAGATACCCAAAATTAATAAAGAACTTCATCCCTAAACTAAATACCACTCAGACAGGAATTGCACAAATTCAAAAAAAATATGAGAGAAAACAAGATGAAGGAAATTGCCAAAACCAGCTAAAATTTCCATTCCATTTTGATTTGATATTAATTTTATTCTAAACAGTATGCATGCACTTTTCTTCTTTACTCAGGGACAAAGTAACATGGACAATCACTCCAAGATTGCCATCAAACTTCTAAGTTCTCACTTTACATGAGTGACAGTCCTTTAATATATATATAGAATGCACGTATGCTATTTGTGCATACACTGTATGGCAAATAACCAGGCTAATGGGGAAAAAAAAAAAATCAACACTTTCTGTGTTTATTAGGCACCTTGAGTTCCTCCATTCTACTCTGTATTGCTGAGAGATGAGAAGAGTGACTGGGATCCTGTCCTTTCAATATTTCTTCTGCTTCTGTTATCCAAGCCTCAAGGACATGCAGGTTCTTGGCAAAGGTTTGGTAGTCCAGCACTCCAGCCTTGAACAGAAAAGGACCCACAGTTTAAGAACTTTGTCCACCTAGAATCCATATTGACATCAGACTCATGGTTACTCTTATTACAGATTTCTAAACAGTTGCATAGGCTAGAAGTAATTCTAACTGCTGCTTTGCTCCCAGGCTGTGGAATTGTTGGGGGGGTTTAGGTTAGAAGAGTGGATTCACAACACTTCAACAATGTGCATAAATATCTCCTTGCCTCAAAAGAGATAACTTTCTCTAACTTCCTTTTATGAAGCTAAATCATCTGCTTAATTTGTTGTAAGCAGAGAGAACCTTTAGAAGCTATTATACCAATCTGAAATGAAAAACTTCTCATGTTTTGTCTCCTTACAGCACAGTGATGTCATAAGCACATTCTAGACAATTCTGTATTTCTTGGGTAAATCCTGTCACCCAAACAGAAGGCACTACCTTTGTTGCTTTCTCATCCATATAACTTCCTATGGAACACAGTCTGCCACTCCTTTTTTTGTTTGTTTGTTTGTTTGTTTTGTTTCTTCTCCTGGTGATGCAAGCAATTAGCAACATCTACTGAACAGAATTAGCTGGGAAAAGAGGTCATCTTCAGGGAAGCAGTAGCTGTGTATCCAGCTGTGAGCACTATTGCCCTCCACAGAAAGCATGGTGCCCTCGGCATTCCAGATGCATGCTTTTCTCCATGAGGTTTGCTATCCTCTTCCCAGAATTTGGACCTTCTTATAAGGTCTCTAAGCTGGACTTGAACACATTTTCTATTCTCAGCTTTGGCTACCAGGGAAGTCTGGGAAATGCTGATGAACAGATAACACCAACCATGATCAGGCGATCAGATTCAAGGACTGAAAACACTCTGCATACCTGAAGTACCGTCTGTTGCTTGCGGAGAGCCTGTTCTAGAGTTGACAGATTCTGGTTCAGAGAAAGATGATCAGACTGTATTGCTGCTGCTGCTGAAGCTTCCACCTGGCTTTTTAGCTCCTCTCCCAGTTCTTGAAGAACAACCAATGACTCCTGTGCTGTCTTCAAATCTGTGAGTACATCCTGTGACAACACAATGAATAAGGATACAAATAGTTATTATGGCACTCTGCTGATGCCTTTGTCACCTGATTTAAAGGAGGAATGAAATGGACGAACTTCACTGCTACATGAAAAACTTACATTTAGTCCTGTATTTCAATGCCAGAGTGTCCACTCACACTCTGTATGAAAAGGAAATGATGTGCAGAATAAAAAAATATACATCAAAGTACCTGCACACAGAGGAATGGAAAGAAGTGACTGTTCAGCTACCTTTGAGCAAACCTGAGTTACTCATGAGGCAATACTTGTTAAACCTTTTGAATCTACTGATGTGCTGGTCCTAAGCAGTTGGAGTCCTCACTGCGGGTTGATTCAGGTCTGACTAGACCTTCTTTTTTATTTCTGCCATGAATTACCAGGAGAGATGAAAAAACAACTTGTGCAAATGGCCTAACATAGCAACTGAAAAATGGGACATCAGGAAATGAAGAAATTATTTGAACTGAATAATTTGAATTGCCAGTCCAGATGACTATGGTAATTTTGAGCAAATGCTCATAAAGCTCGTGTATGTGTTAATTTTTCTCCTTGCAATTATTTTGCTTACACTAGGACAATTAACATTTTCATTTTCTTTTGCAAATGACACAATATTTAACTTAAACTCAAAAGAACCAAAATTTAACCACAGATAGGATACAAACCATCCTGCTGCCTTGAGATACAGTCTTGAAAAAGGAAGAACCTCAAGGTGTCAGAGTGAATGGTGTCCTTCTATAAGGAAGGATAAAGGCATCCTCAGAATGCGCACAGTCTCTTTTCATTTAGAAAAAGTGAACAGCCTT
Organism: Megaceryle maxima; assembly: GCA_024605025.1. NCBI lineage: Eukaryota > Metazoa > Chordata > Aves > Coraciiformes > Cerylidae > Megaceryle > Megaceryle maxima. The sequence continues at coordinate 30,123 of JANHGN010013174.1, forward strand.
GACTGGTGGGAATATAGTCAAATGATCTTATGTTTCTTTCTATTATAAGGAACTCGTTAGAATTGGTAGAGATATTTTCCCAAGCAACAATCCCTTCAATAAGCACAGAATTAAGAGTGAATCAAATGATATAATTTATCCACCTTCTCCACAGAGACGACTTCAGATACAAGCTTCTGAAACCTCACAACTAGTAATGGAGGGATCACGTGAAAAGTATGAGAAACAAGATATGAGTACCAGACCTGCAGCTGCCTCTCCTGTGTCTGAGATACATCAGTAAAAAGAAATGTGTTTGAATGTAACCAAGTATAGAATCAAACCAAATTTGTAACCAAATACACAGCGTGTAGAATTTAGCAGTGGAGAACCTATTGTGATTTTTATTCCACAGAGCTGTGAAAAACTTCAAAGCTTAACTGAACATACATTGCAGTCCTGAATCCAAGTAGTAACTTCCTCATCAGCAATGTCTTTGCTTGTGGCAGTCTTCAGGAGTTCATTGGTCTGGTCTTCCCGCTGACGGACTGTGGAAGAGCACTGCTCGTAACAGTCCTTGTACCTCTGCCACAGCTGAAGGAGGCCCTTACTGGCACGAAGCCGCTCTGCAATCTCTTGCAGAAGGTTGTTCCACCTGGTGAAGAGATTGGATGAATGATTGAAGCCTGGGACACCACAAGAACTATCCCTGTCCCTCTTCCTCTATGCTGTTTCCTATGTTTTGTTTTTTTTTTTTTCCCCCAAATGTCTGGATCTTGATTACTGTAAAATTTCTTAAAAACCAAAAGACCAAATTTTGTAATAATCAGGATCCAGATATTTAGGGGGAAAAAAAGGAATCCAAGGAATATGTTGACAGGCTGTTCTGACCTGTCACAGCAGGTCTGACCTGTGCTACATCTTGAATGGTGTATATTAATGCTTGAGATCAAAGCTAGAGGGCACTATTTGAAGCGAACCTGCTGGTGTTTCCACTTTGGTTCATTGCACAGAGTATCCATGACTGACCATGAACTGCCACTACTACATTCCTGCAAGGGCCTAAGAGACCCAAAATGGGTTAAAAATTAAACCATTTCTTCTGCTGCAATTTCCTCCCAGACCCTGACAGAATATTTAAAGTCTTAAAGCTTTGTGTAACTCCCTTCTAAAATACTCCTAGACCTATTAAAACTCTTTATATTTTTTATTGACCAATTATATATCTAATCACCCTTTGAATTCTTGGCTTTAATGGCAACCAGAAACATGTTCTTTCTCAAATCTGCTGATATTTACCAAGTTGCCTCATTATTTCCTTACTAAAGAAAATCACAATATTTTTCAATTATCATTCTATGATAAAAATGGTGAAGTGAAAATTCTGTCAGTCAACATTGAAACTGTTAAATCCGATAGAATCTTTTTTTTTTGAAATGGGGCGAATAATTCCTCCCTCCACTTCCAGGTTTTAGGCCAGGATAGTGGTATACAAACATGACATGATTGTGTTTTCAAAAAAACCCCAACTGTCCACCAAACTAGCTTTTGCTTTTATATCCTGCTTTTCTTTAGTTTTCTGAGTAAACCTTTGCATGGGTTCTGGCCCAGATTCAAAGTTGGGGAAACTGTTTGCAAAGCTACTGGTGAAGGCTTAGACTTTCTGGCCTGTCATGCCCTTCCTACAAGTGGAAATAGCAACCTAAAAGCTGAGGAACCCAGTGCATGCAGAGCAAACAAAATTTTCAGATAGGATTCTTGTGTTTTAAGTGCAGTATTATATTCCAGCAAGGCATTTATGAATCTTGGTTGGCAGCCATGCATGGAACAAAACTACTGACAGTATTGTCCAAATGCTTCGTTGGAGAAAATAATATTCCATTTATTAGTAGCAGTAAATGAGACATTCCCCCAGATTCCCCCAAGTCCCCCAAATAATAAAATAATGGAATATAACAGAAATAGGAATGAAGGAAAATTGGGTCAACTGATAAATGAAAATTTAACACTGAAAATAAAGTTCAACACACAGACATTTTCTACCTCATATTCACTTCTTTCAAATTGTTGGTAAGTGTCTCAGTTACTGGCAGGTGACATTCTTTCAACAGTTGATTGGTCACAGAACCAAATTTCTGTAAGCTGTTTTCTTGCTTTTCCAATTCATTTTGTAGGCTCTAAAACAGTCAGAAGATTTAAAAAGGAGACAACATATGAGGTATTACAACTGTATTATGTAGAAACATTTCAAAATATTATGTATCAATTACATAATACAGGTTATGAATGCAAAACTTGTTTCACATATGTTTCATCTAAATAGAAGGTTGTTTATAAAGACTATTGTTAGATTCACGTGATCCAATATCAAGACGTAGAAAAAAAGTAATTTTAACTTAATATTTTCACAAAATGTAACAGTCCTATAAAATAAATTATTCTAAACAAATGCCCTTGCACAGAAGGAGTAAGTGCATGTAACTGCTTTAGAAACATACATTTAACTGATGGAAGAAAATTAATTAAATAAGATTTTCCTGTTTAGAATAAGATGAAGTTAACAGCATAAATCCTACTTTATTCTGAAAATAAGGTTCTCGCTCTTTCATTTATTATTCTGAAGTACTGCTGGCAGGGAAAATGCTCTTTTATATTTTAAGGCATATTATTACAGCTTGAATAGCCCAGCAAATCCCAGCCTGATTAAGCAGTAGAGACAAAATCTTAATAAGCAAAATGTTTTCTGTACCTATTGTTTTACTGCTCCTCCTCTCTGACATATAAAAAAGCCAAACCTGTAAGAGTGACTGTAAAGTGCATCGATGCTTTTTAAACCTTTGAAAAGTGTTGTTTATGCTAGGGAATTTGGCTTTGTGTATGTCTGGACTTCAAATTGCACAATATATTAAAATGATAATATAAAGTTAAATTTGCTGGCAAATACTAAAAACATAATGTATTGTTTCTTTAAGCATCTGAAAATGTTTGCATAATTAGTTTTCATTCCAAAGATGACAACTTTGTTCAAAATAAAATGTTATTCTATGTAACAGAACAACAATTAATCCTTAAATCTATCATTCGTATGTCAAGAGGCATGTTATTCTTGTCACCTGAAGGTTATCAACTTGGACTTTCACAGCTTCCAAAGAACCAGTAAGAAGATAAAAACGGGACAAAGAATATCTGGCTTCTGTCAGGTAACTATTCAGTTCTTCATAAGTCACTTTGTAAATGTTCCATTGTTCAAGAACAGATTGCAACAATATTTTCAGTTGGCTAACCTAGGAGGAGGGAGAAAAAAAAATACATAGTAGATGAAAAGCATCCAAGATACTTGATTTTTAATTCAATTATCTCCTTCCTTTTGATCTCAGATGTTAGTTATTCTACATGCGTAATATTAAATCTATTGGAGAACAAAGGTTTTGCTCAACCAACTTGCACTGGATACAGCATATAGTTCTGCGTGATTCTATAAAGCTAGGTTGGCAGGAACTGAGAAGATATCAAGTCCACGCTACTTTGGTCCAAACCAGAATCAAGAGAAATCGCTTAAGACTAAGAAACACGTATCCCTAAAGCCTGCAAATCAGCTTAGGAAAGTCAGCAGAGCAGCTAGAGTTAACACATAGCATTCCTCCTCAGCAGGTGGACTGATGTTGATAAAGCTTTAGATGATGACAAATATGCTGATCTCTTATTCTGTGAGACTTGTGTGCTTGACAAGGTACTTTCCCACAGATCATTTGGTATCTTTCCACTAAATAGCAGGAAGCATCTAAAAAGAGTCAATTACAAGGATTAAAAGCATTCTTGAAATAGGAAACATTATACCCAGGTAGAGTATACACACAAACTTGGGAGATGGATGGAAACAGATACACAATCCTGAATCTCTTCCCCTACAGTACAGAAGAAATCCACTAGCAGCAAACTGCTAATACTCCTTCTTTTTCATGCCCTATTCCTGGAGCTATAATTTGCCCCTTGCTGATTCTTTTACCATGTGATCTAAACTGGCCCAGGAATGGTTAATTTCTTGCAGTGTCTTCATAACAGCAGAAGAAACTTCTTCATTCTTGTTCTGTATCAAAGAAAGACCACTCTGTTCTACATTTTCTACTTCTTTTTCCTTTGTTCTTATTGAGTCTTCTAATTCCTGAAATGAAAAAAAAAGAAAAAAAAAAAAAAGATACCTGTTTGTTTAGTTGGTTATAAAATGCCTTGATATAAAGATGGTCATAAGCTCTGTATTTTAAAAACCAGGAAAGCCATGCTTGCTTACTTGCTTTTTACTCTCAAAAGAATCATAACCCATCACAATTTTTATTTACTATTTTATATTCCCTTTAAAGCATAGTTGTTTGTCTTTAATTTAAACAGAAGCACGTCCTCTACATCAAACTTCTGTGTAATCTTTTGCTCTCATGTGTGAGTCCAAAACATTAAAAACGGGAGAGCAGTTTGAATTCATGGGAAAATTGTTCTGTATCTTAGTTTGTCTTAGAATACTGAGTGGGCTTTTTAATTAGTCCAAAGCTGGCTCAAACATCTGGAAAAAAATGAATTTTACCACCCAAGGAAAAGGATAAAATGTCTTCCTAGGAAAAAATGTCAATTTGCCATGCCTCCCACACATGAAGTGGAGTCTTTATTGCTTTGCCAGGTTCCAAGAAAGCCCAATTGCTCAAGGACAGTGAACCTTCCCCTTTTCTAGATGACAAGTTCAGTGGACTCCAGCCAATGACAACAAGCAACGGATTGCAGGAATATTTCTTATTGCCTCCTCGAGGTTGCATGCTATTGGGAAGCATTGATGAGCTTGGTAGCATTTTGCTCTGCTCCATGTTCTCACACGCTAACCCAAGAAAATGGGAAGAAAAAAAACCCAAACAGTTGGCATGAAAACAAGTGAAGACAACAGGGCTGAGCAGATAAACACCACGGCCATGACAACTTGTTAGTGGCTTGTTTTGCTGCTTCAGGTAAGTGCTGACTGTGTTGTTGACTTAAGACAACCTTAAGGTTGGTCCTGGAAATGCTGATTCAAATGTTGCCAGTTTTATCATGTTTCATCAAAAAGTGAAGTGCAGAAGCTCCAGTATGTAATATTTGCTAGTCACAAAGCCTGTGATCTCCCTCATGCCTCAATAGTATAAGAATTAAGTTAGACAATGAAGGAGATCAGACAAGAAGACTCAGTTAGCAACTGTGAGTTGTACAGCATGCTCCCATAAGCTCATTCCTAGCCAGGAAACTACCTATATTATTTTATGCCACAGTGCAGCATATCCTTGTAATTAGTAAATCCTGTGATCTCACATTATATTTTAATTTTCTGAAAGCCTTTCCTTGCTGAGAGAGCATTAAGGAAAGAAAACAACACAACAAAAATCTGGGCAAACTAAAAAAACATGTCTTTTGATAAATTGTTCTCCCCTGAATCCAAAGAACAGCAAGTGAACCACTGTCATAACACACTTTGCATTTTAGATAGTGGGGAGAGTATTTGAAATAAAATTCTGCCCAGTCTTGCAAACACTTGTTATTAACAGAATTTTTCATGGCACATATACAACACACTTTTGTCTATATATGTATATGTGAGAGCACTTTTGCTGTACTGTTTATTCTTTGCCTTTTCTTCTGTATTACTTCCCATTTCTTTAAACTTCTAGCCATGACTTTATTCCAGACTACAGCCTTGGCCTAATACATGGGGCTTTTCTGCTGAAAATAAAGCAAGCACTTTTAAGTTGTACAAAGGAAAAGAGAATTTACAAAAAGTGGATTTTAACACTAAAAAAGGCATTTAATTCTATACAAGGTTGCTCCAAGATTCAGAATGTAAAACAGACAAAAGTTTCAAACACCAAGAATAGCAAATATTTCTGGTTCTCTGATTCTTATTCATCATTTTAAACTCCTAAGTGATTTAAAGACACACTACTGTTTCTGATCTGTGATGGGAAAAAAATGGTTGCCTTCACTTATTAATATGACAGTATGTATAACTAACATCAGTTAATAAATAACTACAGCTTTTGTACAGGTTGAACCGGATACCTGGGAGTGTCTGACACAGTTATTTCTTAAACAATTTGTTTCTCTGCTGATCAAAGTCTTGCCATTCATAACTGACTCCACAACTGTATTTGCTAACTTCCCTGACCAAAAGGAACCACAAAGGTGATAAATCAGATTCAGCTTTGAACTCCAGCCAAGCACAACCTGCCAGTTATGTCAGGCTATGCTAAATTACCCTTGCTTCGGCCATATGGGTTTATTGTGCTGAGATCACAAAGATACCTGAACTGAAATTAAGCACTGCAACCAGTTTGAAAACTTCGGTCAAGAATTGTTGAAAAAAAACCAAAAAAACAAAAAAACAAAAAACATCTAACATATCTGGTCTAATCATTTATTTGCCTTTACAGAAACAAAAATGGGTTTAATGCACTGTTGAATATAAATTAGATTCTCTTATGCATTTCACTTCAATAGATTTCCAGCTGTTCTGTTTGTGAAGACCTTAAAGCTAAATTATATTCTTCCCGTTCTTTAAATGCATGCAGGAAAAACAGTCGCACCAAGATAAACACATTTCTTTACTCTGTTTTAAGGGAATGGAAACATGAAGATTTCGGGGCATACAGTTGTCCTGAAAGAGTTCAGTTATACATTTGATCTGATGTGAAATTATTTGGTGTGCAGTAGAACAAAATACTTCTGAGCACAAAATTATTTGATGCCTGACACCATGTAGAGGCCTTGTTTTTATAAATTCAGAAAAATCTGTTTTGCCTATACACCTATAAGGTTTAACTCTAGCCTGACAGCTCCAGAAGTAAGCTTCTAACTATTTAAACGTGTGCTATTATGAGTAAGATCTTCAGAGTCTACAGTGTTACCCTGTTCACTGCTATGTAGTCCTCGTACGAATTTCACATGAAAAACTGAGGCGGTTCTGAAATTATGTGCATTATGTATAGCTGTGCTTTGCCTCATCCTGTCTTTGCCCATTGTAATAATGATTCTCCTTTGGTCTTCTGAAATCAAAAGGGAATCCAGCACTAATTCCTGGATAGTTGAATAGCTGAAAATTTTCTTGGAGTCTAGCATTTTTCAGGTGGAATATATCAGGTGGAAAAAGAATGGAATAAAAGGCAGGGCAAAGGAAAGGTGGTGAGTGATACACCAGAAAAAGCAAGTTTCCAAATAGCATAGTGTTCATGGCAACAAATTCCATAAGACTGGCTGAACAGGAATGGGAACATACTCCTTTGACAGCCTTCTAGTTCAGTACACCTGTCAAGCTTGGAAATGTCCATGCTTTAATAAGCAATGTAAAAAGAATAATGACTTCGGTTGCTTTTAAACATCTTTGGGACATTATTGTTCCAGCCTCCTTTCTTATTGCTTGCACTTTAGGAATGAAATCTCTCCCTCACTGAAGCAAAAAGGAGTTCTGTCACTGAATTCATGGACACGAAGATTTCACAGGGTTTTATCAAGCAGTGTTTCAAACTGCAGGAGAGAGAGAATACTGCTCTTTATAAGGGGACATTACCTGACAGTCTTTCAAAGCATTCTGTACTGAAGCCTGGTCTCCAATCTTCTGTTGCTGTTTCAGCTTCTTCTCTTGGGTTTCAAACCAAGTTTTTAGGCACTGAACATTATTTTCATATTCTGTCCAGGATTCCTCCAGACTCTCCAACAGCTGAATCTGCAAAGAAAAATGAGTATATACTTTCTTATACCATTACCTTTATTGTTGGGTCAATTAAATAAATCAGTGAAAATCAATAGTGACCAATGCATTCTTGGAATTTAATGCTTTTAGAATTTAAAAGCAGAATACACATTTAAATTTAAATATATCTGTCATTTGTAAAATATTTCCTAATAAGAAAACCTGCTTTATCCAGAAACAATTATATAGACGTAACATATTCAAATATTACGACACACTGAAAGAAGTTCAAATTTTGGCAGAACATTTTTATGAAGAAAAATTCTTTTCAGAAATCAAAGACCTCAGGATTTCCCACATAAAACTCATCATGCAAACATGCCTTTTATATTCCTTGCTTTTAATTGGTAAAGCAGATGAAGATTTAAATTACATCCTTTGTCAACTGACTGCTTTGAAGTTACTTAGATTTTTCTCATTGTTCTAGGTGTTATTCAGTGGCAAATGAGGTAAAACTTCTATTCTTAAAAAAAAATCCACAACCAACCCAAACCAAAAAGCCAAAGCAAAATCTGAAAGCAGCAGCACTGACATAAAAAGTATTCTCACACTACTTAAGACAAACTCCACTCTAGGGAATGGGTCATCTACATTATCCTTAATCTTAATTAGTACTGGTTGAGGATGTGATGGTCAACAGTAGCCTTGGCCACAGTGATGATGAGACAATTTTAAGTAAGCAAGTAGGAAACTGAAGATCCTTGAACAGCAGACTTTGGTTTGTTCAGGTAAGCATGACCCCATGGGAAGCTGTAATGAAGGACAAAGGAGTTCCTGAAACTGGTTGATCTTCAAGGACAATTTGTTCAAGTGATAAAAGATGACAAATGCACAGAAAGTGGATTACAAAGAATGAGCCTGGAAGCATGGCCTGGCCATGCAGGACTGATGTTAATAAAGCAAAATCTTGTTTGGGACTAACTAGTGAGGGACAGGAGCCCTTCTTGTTACTCTCCACAAGTACATCAGCGCCTAATGGGAAACCACAGAATAGCCTTTAGGTACACAGTGACTTCTTTGCTCTGATCATACAGACAAGATCTCCTCTCACACATCCCAGGTCTTCATGCCAATTTACTAATTTTGGCATAGTCATTGTCGAGAAGGAAAGAATTAGGGGCTACTTAAGATGGAAATAGAGAAGTCCACAGAAGCAGACAGGATTTATCTGAAAGTGTCAGTGTAATTTCAAATCTGCTGTCTATCACCATTAAAAGGTGACATAACCTTTAAAAGGGTTGGAGGAAGTTCCTGGTGACTGGAGAAAGACTAAAAAGATTATACAACAAATTTTGCCAGATGCCATTTCCACATGCATAAAGAACAAGGAGGAGGAACAAGCATGGTGTTACCAAGGAAAAATTGTGGCTGACATAACTGATAGCCTCTGCTATGATGATATGATTGGCCCTGTGGACAAGTTAAGATTAGTAAATGCTCTTTACTTCAGCTTTTGCAACACTTGATATGGTATCCCATAGGGTACCCAAACTGAGGAGATATGGGCTGCATGGGAGGTCTACAAATGAATGAACCAGCAACATAAGGCTTAAGGGCAAACATTTCAACCTCTATCTGGCAGTCACTTACAAGATACATCTTCAGGGTCAGTCCTGGGATTGATATTGCTTGATACCTTCATTGATAAACTGAGCAACACGATGGACTGTGCTTTCAGCAGTTTCATAGAAGAGACTAATTTGGGAGTGGTAGTTGAGAGAGTAGGGCTGCCATTCAGAAAAATCTCATCAAGATGGAGGAATAGGCTCATCAATCCTCATGAAATGCAGCAAAGACAAATCTAGAAGTCCTGCATTTGGGTCAAAATAACTCATGCAATGAGTTGCTGGCAGCAGGTTGGACAGAAGAAAGGACCTAGGGGCTATGTTGGACAATAACTTGAACATAATAAATCAGAAGTGTGCATTTTTCCTGATGAAGACCAACTGTATCCTAGGTTAGATTATTGAGAACGCACCCAATAGGTCAAGAGAAGTGGTTCCCTCTTGTCAATTGTGACCCATTTTGAGCCCTACAGTGTTAGGGAGAGATTGACAAGCTGCTGAATGACCCCTAAGGTCATTAGAGGGCTGGAGCACATGACATACAAGGAGAGGATGACTTCATTCAGCCTGGGGAAAAGAATGCAAAGGAAGCATCTCATTGTGCTGTCCAGTCCTTATGGGGTAGTATGGTGAAGATGGAGGCAGACTATTCTTGGAGATGGACAGTAAAAGGAGAAGAGATAACAGTCATAAGTTGTAACAAGGGAAATTCTGACCAGGAACCACTCTTGTCACCCAAAAGAGTGGTTAAGCATGGGAACAAGCTGCCCAGAGAAGTTCTGGAATAGGTGCTTGGAGATTTTCAGAACTCAGCTAAGCATGTCCCTGTGTAATCTGATGTAATTGTAAAGTTAGCTGTTTGAGCAGGAGGTTGGACTAGGTGTCCGATAGGGGCTACCAACCATTTTAAACTTATAGTTCTATGTATTTTGAAAGTTTGTTACAGAGCAGCTAGGTTTTTTTTTTTCCTTTACCTTTTCTGTTATCAGGCCTTGCAGGATCTGCCAACGTCTGTTCATTGCTCCAAGCTGTTCTGCAAAATCGGTTTTGTCACTACGTTTACTTTCAACATCCTGGCTGCTGATTTGTAGCACTGACTGGTTCACAAAGTCTACTGTCAATTGCTTGCAATTTAAATCTATCTTGAAACCCTAGTAGAAAAGAAGGGAATAAACACAAAAGAAAACAAAACATAAGTACCATAATTTTTCACCTTCCTGTAAAACAAAGGAAAAATGTTCACAATTACAACTTTACCACAGTTTAGCCGAAAGGTTTTCTAGCAATTGACCAACAATTAAAAGCATTGTTACTTTCCCCTAAATATTGAGAAATAAAGCAGCAATGCACTGCCTTTGGAATAAATTCCCCCTCAAAAAAAAAAAAAAAAAGACAAACCTCTGTAAACGTATTGACACTGGGCTTAAGAATCAGATTTCAGAAAAACTGGGTATGTATTTTTTTTTTTTTTCACAATTTAGTCTTAAATTTTTTAATGCAAACCCAGAAAAGATGGAAAATATACTTACATAAAAAGGAAGTAAAAGAAGTAAAGTGATTTTACCTGGTAAGCATTACTAAATTAAGGTAAGCATATTAAAAATTATATTCCTGTCATGACTAAACAGCACAGTAAAAGTAATTTTGACCTCTTTTCCACAGTATCAAATATTACCAAATCCTAGCTTGTGTATAATTCTAATCACTCCACATGTAAGGTTTGTGTTTTTTTTCCTTAAGTAACTTATACTTTACATATATAAATATATTTAATGGGGATAACTGAAAAGGGAAATCAATAACATTTCTAGTCAATACCTTGTATTTCTGGACATAATCCTGAATTACTTTTTGTCCTACTACATTTTTTATATTCTCTTCATCCTGCTGAATGACATTTTCCATCAGGGAAATCCAGCTCATAACTTCAGTGATAGCATGGCGAGAAGGAATTTTGTCCATCTGGAGCTGTAGAGATAACAGACTTAAAACGTATGTTGTGAACAAAATGGATAAGATTCCTTGCTTTACAAAAAGAAAAAAAAAAAAGAAAGGATATTTAACAGGAGATGTTGCATGCATCCTAATAACAAAATATTATATTAAAGGCTTCTTATTTCCATTCTCCATTGTACAAAGAAACTGGACAAACACATGATTCCATTTATGATTTCCTATAGGTTCTCTCATCCCATAATTCTATATTGTTTATGTAGATAAACTTATGTTTATGTAGATAACTTTAAGCTATGTTTTTCCTGTGCTTGTAAATGGCTTATGAATAGACCCATGGAAAATAATCTTATACTGCTCTGTTTGTGTCATAATATCTAAATGAGCTGATTTTGAATACTACCTGCTTGTTTTTTTTTCTTAAAAGACTTGCTTGCAACATTTGATACTGTAGTGCTTGCTTACATGTAGTTTCTCAGGAACATGGTCTATGACACTTTTAGGTAGACATATATTTTGCATTACAAGACAGTTCAGAGAACTACTGTATGACATTACTTTGTTTAATATAATAGACTCAATTAACATTTGTTACCTTTCTTCTCTCCCCCTAAATCACAATGACATTACTCTAACTCTGAAAGTATTCCAAATTATAAACTGAAGCAATGGCTTATACTGATAGCCTTCTAGCAACTAAATACTAAACCAGCTTTTAGACCAGTATAATTATTTAACTTCAGTATTATAGCATGAAAAAACCAAAACTACAGAACCAAAACTCTCCTGCTCCTATACACACAGCAGAAACCTTACATATTGGTTTTAAATTTATTTTGTCTTGCACAGACTTGAACCCAGCCTATTCAAAAAAAAAAAAAACCTCATCTGTTCTTTTGGTTAAAATTTAACAAATGTAGCTGTCAAAGTCTGAATTTAACAGCAGTTGGTGTTAGACAGCACAAGTAGACAGGATCTGGACATAAGTGTAAGCTTTCCCACATTAAAAAAGGAGTAACATTGCTACTATCTTCCCCCACATGGATAAAATGAGGAAGGGAGCAACTATCTCTCAAAGGCAGTGCCAATCATATGGTCTGAATTTTCTGAAATATCACTGGCCTTGCTTACCTGGTGCAATTTCTCTTGTACTGCTGGGATTTGTGTGAGCAGCTCTGTCCACTGACTGTCAATGTGGGACAATCCTGCACGCAATGCTGCTGTATCCACCTTCTTCAGCCTGAGGAGCTGGTTCCCAGTACTCAGGACAGAAGATTTCTGCAATGATTTAGCATCCACTTCTTTTGAAAACTCCTGTAAGAAGAATAATTTTTATGGGCTTAAAGCTTTACCTCAGAAAGCTAAAAATATCCTCCCTTCCCTTTAGAAAGGCATACCTTCTATTAGTATTTTCCAGCTGTACTTCAGACTAAGAATAAAAATTGTTTTCAGTCATAAAACCATTTTCTGTTTTCAGAATCATCAAGCTTTACAATCATTGAATATAGCAATAGAGTGCTTAATGTGCATATACAACAGCTTTTTGAAGGACAGCTCACCTACAGCAGCAGGTATGTTTTTTCTGCATACTCATTCAACGATGACAAAAAGTATGACTGCTCAACTGTTTGTTTTTAATTGGAATGAAAAAGGTGCCCCAGGTCCATGAATAACTTACCAAAAAGGAGTTCAGGTGGTCTCGGACTGTTTCCAGTTCTTGAGGAACTGTCAAAGACTGCTGGCTCCAAAACTCTAGTCGCTCCTTTGCAGATTGTAACCAATGTGTCAATTCACTTGATTCACTCTGATACCTGTAAAGACATTTAAAGAAAACTAAAACACTCATCACTGCTTCTTGCTTCCAACTGAGCAGGCTCTCCTCCATATGAGGAAGATACCATATGCCAGATTTAAAATAAAAATATTTGCTTCCCTTTATAAAATTTCAGAAAAACATGATTTAATTTTAAAGACAGGCATGGTATAAGGAAGCTCTTATTTTAGCCATTACAATTAGAATTCCTAACAGTGCCTTCATTATACTTCTTCAGAAAAATTGAGTTTAATATGAAGGACTAGTAACCAGGTTATAAATCTGTTTGTGCAATCTGTAACAGCACCCCACCCACAGATGTAAACAGATTTTTGTTTTCCATTAGAAGGCTAAATCTTCCAGAAGTTTTACAACATGGTATCTCAGAGCAGAATTCTTAATTTTCTTTTTCAGAAACTATCTCCATATCATTTCATATTCTAAGGAAATAATGAAGATCTGACAGCTCAAGGGTGCTCATGCCAGCTGATCCTCAGGGCAGAATGGTGGGCACTCGTCACAGAGCACCTCTGGATGAGGGGTCTGCACCATCCACCCCAGATGTGACCAGTGCTTCCACCCAGACGGAGCTGCTGAAGGAAGAGGCTGCTGTGCATATCTCATCCTTTGAGAAGTGCACAGACCTTTCTCCTGAGGCAGGGATGGGTGGCAAACCTGCCTGAAAAAGCTGCACCCAGATCAAGGACCTCCTGCAGCAGGTGATGGAGCTGCAGGAGATGGTCAATAGGCTGAATTTCTTCTGAGTGGTGCAGAGGCACCCATTTGCTGGCTTGATCCACTACCTAAAGAAGTCTGCTGCTTGTATCAAGGAAGTCACAGAGAAACTGCCGAACCTAGTACATCCCACTGACTACTATCCATTGCTGCCATTTCACATGGGTACTGGTGATACAGACAGGAGCAATATGAAGAGTATCAAGAGGGACTAGAGTCCTGGGAGTGACAGTGAAGGACTTGCAGATACAGGTATTCTTTTCATCAGTTCTCCTGGTCAAAGGAAATGGGATTGAGAAAATCAAATTGAGAAAATCGATAAATGGTTACAGGAGGGGTGTCACAGACAGGACTTTGAATACTTAGACCATGGGACTCACTTTGAGGAACCTGGTCTCCTGGAGGCTGATACGGTGCATCTCTCAGAGAACGGGAAAAACATTTTTGGCCAAGAAAGATGGTTAATATTCAAGAACCATCTCCTCCAAGCCCAGAAGCGATGCATCCCAAAAAAGAGGAAGGCAGGTAAGAATGCCAGAAGACCTGCATGGATGAATGAGAAGCTCCTGGAAACACTTGGATGCAAAAAAAAGATCTGCAGAGAGTGGAAGCAAGGACAGGTAGCTTGGGAGGAATACAATGTTGTCCAAGCAGTCAGGGATCAGGTTAGGAAAGATAAAGCCCAGATAGAATTAAATCTGGCCAAGGATATCAAAGGTAACAAGAAAAACTTCTATAGGTATGTCAGTGATAAAAGGAAGGGTAGAAAGAGACAGAAGGAAGAAAGAGGCCTCATTACAAGTGATATGGGGAAGGTACTCAACAACTTCTTTGCCTCAGTCTTCACTGGTAAGAGCTCTAGCCATACTGCCCAAGTTGCAGAAGGCAGAGGCAGGGACTGGGAGTATGAAGATCTGCCCACTTTAAGTGAAGACCAGGTTTGAGACCATCTAAAGACATCTTATCAATAGATAAGGGAAGAGCAACTCATGGCATCTACCTGGACTAGTGCGAAGTGTTTGACACTGTGCCTCATAACATCCTGGTCTCTTAAGTTGGAGCAACATGGATTTGATGGATGGACCAGTGTATCACTTGGTGGGTAAGGAACTGGCTGGATGGTCACACTTCAAAGAGTTGCAGTCAATGACTTGATGTCCACGTGGAGACCACCAATGAGTGGAGTTCCTCAGTGACTGGTATTGGGATCACTGTTGTTTAACATCTTTATCGGCACCATGGGCAGTAGGATTGAGTGTGCTCTCAGCAAGTTTGCCAGTAGCACCAAGCTGTGTGGTATGGTCAACATGCTGGAGGGAAGGGATGCCATCCACAAGGACCTTGACAGGCTTGAATGGTGGGCCCATGCCAAACTCATGAAGTTCAACAGGGCTAAGTACAAAGTCCTGCATCTGGATCAAGGTAATCCCAAGCACAAATACAGGCTGGGCAGAGTACGGATTGAGAGTAGTCATAAGGAGAAAGACTTGGGGGTGTTGGTTGATGAAAAGCTTAACATGAGCCAACAATGTGAGAGTGCAGCTCAAAAAGCCAACTGTGTCCTGGGCTGCATCAAAAGAAAGGTGGCCAGAAGGTTGAGGGAGGTGATTCTGCCCCTCTACTCTGCTCTTGTGAGACCCCACCTGGAGTACTGCATCCAGCTCTGAAGCCCCCAGCACAAGAAGGACATGGACCTGTTAGAGTAGGTACAAATGAAGGCCATGAAGATGATCTGAGGACTGTAGCACCTCTCCTACAAGGACAGTCTGAGAGAGTTGGGGTTGTTTAGACTGGAAAAGAGAAGGCTCTGGGGACACCTCATTGTAGCCTTCCAGTATCTGAAGGGGGCCTACAAGAAAGCTGGGGAGGGACATTTTACAAGGGTTTGTAGTGATAGAATAAGGAGTAATGGCTTCAAACTGGAGAGGGTAGATTTAGATAGGAAATTAGGAGGAAGTTTTATACTCCAAGTGTAGTGAGACACTGGAACAGGTTTCCCAGGGAAGTTGTGGATGCTCCATCACTGGATGTGTTCAAGACCAGGTTGGATGGGATTTTGAGCAACCTGGTCCAGTGGAAAGTGTCCCTGCTTATGGCAGGGGGGTTGTAACTACATGACCTTTAAGGTCCCTTTGAATCTAAAATATTCTAAAATTCTATGATATACATACAAACCCTTTATGTTTCTCTCTTGAAAGACTGGTGAGACAACAAGCCAGGGATATTATGAATGATAAACCCATCCTGTCTATCACTTGGAGAATTAATTTTAAAATTAGCATATGAACATTAGTAAAAGCAGCCAAAAGTTCCCTGTGATGACACAGACCTACATGAATCCAGCAGAGGCAATACCCCTGCCAGAACATGCTGAGGTTACTCTTGCTACTTAGCAAAGTACACACCCTTTCTCATCAACCTGTACGCATATGGGGGTTCCAAATTAGTCATCTGAATAAGATACCTTCTGACTTTCTTCCATCAGCTGTTACCTGGTACATGTTTTATTACAAAAAAGAGAGTATGACAACACTTTAATGGAAGAGAGGTAGGTTGTTGTAGTTGAACTACCACATACACCTCAAAGTACTTTCTTTCACATGTTGAATCTAGTAGTTCTGGGTTCAGAATTACTTTGACCTGTACAGCACAGGTGAAGAAGTTTATACTGTCCATTACACCAGTATTACCTTGTCCAGTGCTTCAGGATTGTCTCCAGCCTGTGAAGTTCCTTGGTAACCTTGCTGCTGTTACTTAACCAGCGTTCTCCTAGTTGGTTCAGTTGACTTTCAAGATCTGAGCAGCTAACAGAAAAAAGAAGCCTTTTCCCATCATCTAGCACTTGGTATAATTTAGGTTGGTATTCAGTCAGGTTAGATCTCAGATGCTGTAATGACAGAGGAGATGGTTAGATAGCTCTGCAGGTCTCCACTACCATACTTTATCAACATTTAGTTTTCTTTTATTGCATTTTGTAAAATATCCAATGTCACCACAGCACATTATCTTTTTCCCCCTCTGCTCCAGCTCTAGAACTCCCTGAGAACCCGAACCACCATGCAGGTATGACCTACTCAAAATCTGAATGTGATGTCACAACCCCCTAACTTTGTCTACTGACACTTCCTTAATGAAGTAGTCCTCCTTGGTGTCAATACTTTACCCTTGGAAAGAACAATTCCAAAAGAATCTTCATGGGACAACACCATTTCTGAAAGAAACTGATTTATATGTCAGAACTTAGTCTACCATCTGCTGAAAACTCTACTGCAAAGAAAGTTAAAGGTATCCAATATCAAGTTATTAACAGTGACCACTCCAGCCCTTTCAATGCCTGTCTTCATCTCTCTAGTCATCTCTTTTTTTACTGATCTACCCTCCTGCTTCCCATGGCTACAAAAGCAAAGATCACCCCACCCATCCAAATCCCTGAACACAGAAGCAAACCGTTACATCACAATGAAGCAAAAAAAGTACTGAAAAATGAAAGGCTGATAACATTCTTACCCTGAATCCAACCTGGAGCAGAGATGGATTGCATTTAAATGGTGACTTGTGGATGGGTAAAGACTTTGTGTATGTGGGCAAATATACCTGCCAAATTCCACTATCATTACACAAATTGTATGGATATAAAAAAACCCTTCTGTATAGTTGACTAAACTTGAGCACAAAATATACATGCATTCCCATTTTTCAGTTCTCCTGAAAATAATATGAAGATAGTGTACAAACTACCAGACTCATGGTAAGTACATAAACTTTCTATCTCCTCATTTTCTGTTTCACATAAATAGAGTTCTAATAACTTAACAGAATTTTATATTTATATATGTGTGTGTCTGTGTGTGTACTTACATATAACATAAATACACAAGTGAATGTATAACTCCTGGAAAGTAGCATAAAAATTATGTCAGATTTTTAACCTAAATGTTGTCACAGGAAGAGAAAGAAAGATTATTGAAAGTTATGCCTTTGCAGAGTTCAAGAATCTGGATTTGAGTAGCCTCATTAATGTAACTGAAAAGAGAAACAAAAGAGGAAAACTAACATAGCATCATGACCAACACAAACAATGCCTATCATTAAATAAAGCCAAAATAAAACCCACACAATGGATTGCTGAACTTGTCATACCATTGCAAAAGCAGAAACCTGTCTGGTAAAAGAAAATATACATAACAAATTCAGAGTAGACAAAAAGTCAATTTGCAAGAAAAAAATTGCCAGACTTTTTTCTGTAAAACAAAAGAAGAAAACAGAAAAAAAACAACCAAAGTGTTCGGTATATAATGAGTCAAAGACAAAACACTAGACCAGAATTCTCATTTTAAGAACAGAATGAAAAAAAAAAAAAACAGGATGTGGTAGAAAGCCTGTTTAAACTACTAGTTCTTGTTGTATTTGAGGAGGAAGGTGACTTGGGAAATCACAGGCTGCTCAGCTTCAGCTTGCTCTCTAGAAAGATCATGGACCACATCCTCCTAGAATCCATTTTCAAGGACAAAAAGGACCAAAAGGTAATCAGGAATATTTAGCTTTTTAGGATTTTAGGACAGAATTACTATCTCTGTGGATGAGCCTGGCTTCATTATAGCCTTCTACACCATCTACCATAGGACCCTCCTCTGGAAGTAGAGTGATTGAAGGCTGGATATTGGACTGCTACATGTGTTTAAAACTAGGTTTATTACCAGTTTCAAACACTAGTGATCAAAGGCTTGATGTCTGTCTGGTAGACTGCAGTGGGCAGAGTACTCCAGAGGTTGTTGATATTTCAGCCAAAATATCTTAAACATCTTTATTAATGTCATGGATGATGACAGAAGATGGTCCCTCAGTAAATTTGTGGATGACACTAACATAGGGAGAGTGGTTAGCTAAAAACTATCAGACATAACCTAGAGACACTTTGATGAAGTCAAGGTTGGAGGCAGCAAAACCTTAGGACACTCAACAGGAAGTGCAAATTTTGCACCTTGGGCAGACTAACCTTGTTTCTCAGTACAGACTAAGAAGGGAATGACTAGTGTGTTTAACTTAGCATCTTTTATAACCAATACATCATGAATAAGGTAAGCCACAGCACTGGCCTACATTAGGACTCTGAATAATCAAGTTATTTTATTATTCTCATCTACATGGTGTTGATGAGGCCATACCTAGTGCATCTGATTCTGTTCTGCCCCCACCTTCCACTGAGTTCAAGAGGAAGTAGTCAGGGTCTGGTGTAGAGTTATTAAGATGTTTAGGGAGCCAGAGCACCTACCCTTTAAGAAGAGGCTGAGGAAGCTGTGCTTCTTTAATAATGACATATAGGATTTCAAGGGTCAGCCCAACAAAGGCTTACAACTATTTGGAGAAGAATTAAAAAGATGATAGAGATAAGTGCTCATCAGTAGTGCCACACAATATAAAAAGGACAATGGTGGCAATCTGAAAGTTGAAGGTTTAGATAGGGCATAATAGAAAACCTTTCCAGCAAGAGGTGGTGCAATGCTGCAATTGGTTCCCAGCTTGGTTCTGGGATCTCCATCTTTTGAGGCTTTCAAGGCCTTTGCTGATCCAGCCCATGGCAACTGTTCTGCTTTGAGTGGGAGGTTGGACTAGATGACCTGAAAAGGTTTTTTTAATCCAACTTTTCCTCAAAGAATGTCTAAAAAGCACTGACCTGAAAAAGTGTAATCCGGTCTGTAAGCTTGTCCTCCGTCTCTTCCACCAAACCAACAGTGGGAATGTTACCTTCAACAGACTCCAGCTGTCTAGTAAGCTCCTGGTAATCTTCATCCATATGCATCCAGGTCTGCAAGCACAAATTATCCATGTATATGGTGAATACTGAATCTGGGTATCTAGAATTTTTATTACTTGCTTTCTTGTTTTGAAATCCTATGGCTGCATGTTTGTGAACATACAGAAAAAAAAACAGTACTAATGTCCAGTGAGCTTATTAATGACAGCACGTCTGTGTCAAGCTCAGCTTCTGGTTAGAATATAAGGATAAATCTGTCATGTTCTCCTTGTCATTGAAAGCTAAGTAGCTCTTTTAAATTTAGAAGAACACAACTTGTGTCACCTGAAGAGAGTTAAACAGTAAGGATTACACATAGTCTATCAGTGCCTTGTGTGTATGACAAAAGGGACTGATGTCCACCAGTTCTGCCCAAGCACAGGAAATCAACATTATAGAACATCCTGGTGGTTGATCACAATGGCAGCACAGAAAAGACCACAGAAATTCTCACCTCTAGAATGTATTCCAGCTCCACACCTCGTTTATGAGCCAGTTTTAATACAGCTGAAGCTTGTGTCATTAGCTCTGTATGTGACTGACTTTCCTTCAAGAGGGCAAAACTACTCATCCTTCTAAAGAGTGTTTCTGTCAGGATCATGTGAGACTCCAACCCCTGAAAATATTCCTGAGAAATTTGGGTGTGAGGGAAAGGGTAAAGAGAGAATAGAAAATAGAAAGTGCAATTGTTACTCAATTCATTACCACTAAACTAACATTTTAAGACAACAGCAGTACAATCAACTATCTATAGACATAACACTAGGTAAACTTTTTAACTCCATCAACTTATCATGATGAAGTCCAACACACAATTTAAAAATGACAATGGGCTTTTTAAAGAAAGAAGTAAACTTTTCTATGAAAATTCCATCTCAACTCTCATTCCATAAGCAAAAGTAACTTAAACCAAGTACACACAAACAAAAAACTCTGCCTAATAAAAAAATGTGGAAAAGTCTTGTTATATTTTGTAGGTGCTATTAGAAAAAGTAAATTTCTGTTGGAAAAACACAGAGTGGTAGATTAAATTGTTATGTAGAATAACAGGACAAGAATGGGAACTTGTTACTACAATAGGAAAGAAAATGTGATCTACCTGGGTTCACCTTCAACAAAGTATTTGAAAGTCATTCAGTCAGAACAGTTCATTAAATCCAATTTAAAATACAGTAAGTTTTAATATATCCTGATATAATACTGGCCCGCTATTCTGAAAAGCTCCTCAAGCTTTAGGAACAGACGGTTAGCAATTTGCTTTGTATAAGCTGACAGTCATGATCAGTTCTGCAATATGTTACAGTTTCTTACCTTATGTTTGTCAAGTAGCAATTGAACCTCTTCCTTAGAAGCAACAATCATTTTCTGGTCACCAGCCATCTTTTCCTGGCCTGTTTCTACAAGGTCAGCCAGGTCCTGCAAAGCCCGTTCATACTGCTTCTTAAGAGCTAGATTCTGGTTCAAGTCACTCCGTCTGGATGCAATGATCATCATCAGCTCATCATACTTATCCTTGGGGGCAAAAAGCAGCAATGGTGATTCTTATTTCACACCTTACGTGTCTTCCAGAAGCAATCTTACTGTCCCTGTACTCTTCTGTGAATACTAGCAGGTTAACATCCATTCCCAGATCAAGAAGATCGTGCAGATATACTGACTTCATTAACAGCTTACCGTCTAAAGAGCACAAAAATAAGCAAGACCTGCAACTCCTTGCTTCTTATAATGTAGAGGGTTGGATTGATTCTATCATGGCTACAGACTACTGGCATCTCAAAGGCAGATTTGTTTCCCTCTCTTGCCCCAGTAGCTTACTGGTAGCAAGCAAGACACATACAATTTGGAAAACCAAAACCAGACCTAAAATAGCAGTATATTTTATACAGAGCAGTAAAGTGTAGGAAAAGTGCAGTTTGTATTCCACAGTGTGCCCATATTGACAAATTACAAAATGATCCAAAAGGAAGAATCTCATCCATTCCCATGTGCTATTACTCATTTTGTACACATCAACCAAAAAAGTGAGAACAATCCACAGATGATTTTCTTTACCTGAACAGGATTACTTTCTTGGTTTGGTTTTGAGAATTGTATTCTCAGAGCATACATCTGATTGTGAGGATAAGCCCATTCTTTTGATCAGGACAAGACATCCAGAAACTAATAAACCAAAAGAACTCTACAACCATCCAGTGCTACAGCAAAGTACCCACCCTCAGACTGCAGCTTGCTCTCCTAGCTCTAAAGAAAAAGTTGTGAGAAGTACCACTGTCAAAAAGACAAAAAGGACAAACAACTAGGCAAAAGACACTTTTGCACAAACTCTTTGTCATTCATTTCTAATTGAGATCACTGTATCATTAGCTCAGCAATTTTATGGTACGGTTTCAGCTGTTTTCTTCGCTTCCATTTATTATGTCATTATAAAGGGTAAAATTCAGTCATAAACCTTGATAAAGGGTTTTTTTAATCATAAACCATAAACCTTGATCTTTCCTGAAGCACTCCTCTGCCTCAGCACTAAACTTATAGAAGTTCTAGATCAACTGCCCACATGTATCTACTTCAGACATCCTTAAGATAGAGTCCTTCTACTTAGGCGTGTTCAAAACCCAGTCTAGCTGAAAGTATGCTGGAACATGAGAGGTGTTCTAGTCAAAACAGAACACTTCCAGTTTTGTGCCACACTTGACTATTCCCTTTCATATACCTCCAGTATACATTTATGTTTACATGTTAGACTTTATTTATTTGAACAAGGAGTCCATAAGAGCTGAAAGAAAACATGTCTTGGTGTGTTGTTATGATTTGTACTGCTAATAATAGAGATGTTCAAATATTTGAAAATGCAGAAGTAGAAAAACTAGATGAATCACAAAAGAAAATAATCTTCTATACATATTGAAATGCTTTACACATATGTACTTACACTTTCCTAAACTGTCTTATGAACAATAAAAAGGACCATACTAATACCTTTGATATGACCAGACAGGTCTAGGATGGAACTTATGAACCATACCTGGATCTTAGACAGCTCTTGCACAGAAGGTTGGTCAATTTGCTGCTTGTCTACACGCTTTTTTAATTCAGTGATTCCAGCATCTAATTCCTTCAAACCTTCTTCTGCCTGCAGTATGACCTGTATTTGAAAATAACATCATTTAGTTTGAAGGTTTAGTAACACTGCTATAGCTGCCGTACGGTAATATTATTCTATGTTTTCTGCCTTAAGTATTAGTCAGTCTCTCAATCTGCTTATTCAATAGAAGCTCAACAGGAGGTTCACTCTCTCTTTCAACCTGGGTATCTTTGCTGAAGTACTGCATGCAAACTATAACAAAGTTAAAAGCACAAGGTAGACTCCTGTAGTTGAAGTCCTTTGTTAAGACCCTTTCTTGGAATCTGCCTATCCAAATATGCCTCAAGTATGTATGTGAGTAGAACTCCCGACTCCCAGTAATGCAGAGTATGCACTATAGTCACTAAACTTAGACTTCAGGCAGCTATCTGGGCCTTATTTCTACTTTCCCAATCATATCTTGAACAAACAGCAATGTTTTTAAATTTGAATGTTTTATCAGCTAAGGTAGATATTCAGAAACAAATCAATTCAGTTGCTTTTGTAGCCACATTGTTTTCTTATTTGGTAGCTATATTAATTACACCAGAGATAAATTTTGGTCAATCTTTCACATCATGGAAGAGAAAAGAAAGATATGGTGTGCCAGCCCTCTTATTCATATAAATAAGACTTGAAGAGACTTGAAAGTCCTTCAAAATTTGATTGTCAGGTATATAAAGCCCAGTATTTATGTTTAGCTGAAGGATAAGTCTCTTCCTCTTAGTCACCAGACATTAGTATGTCTAGGGCAGCAAGAAGCATCTGTAGAAAGTAGCCCTTAGCATACTTCATTCACTTTTCTCATTGACAGAACAGAAACAAGGAAACAGGATATATTCTGTCATATTAATAATTAACTATTAATCAGGCAATTCTTGATAAAGAAATAACAATTATTGCCTTAAATTAAATTGAATAACAGTCAGGATAGTACTATAAACCAGTGCAGAAGAAAGTGTCTCTTTTTTAAGAAAGTGTAATAGCCAAGCAATTTTCTTTCTTTCAAATATTGCCCAGTGTATGCATAACTAAGTCAGCTGGGGAGATAAGAAAGACATTTTGTGCTGAGTTTTTGGTTTTGTTTTGTGTGGGTTTTGTTGTTTTATTTTTTGAATTTATAAGCATGTGTAGTACACTCTTGGAAGTACTCATTTTCACACACTTTATGTGAACATATACATTCTCCCATAAAAACCAACTGTTCTCTAAAATACATTTATACATTGAATACAAACTTTACTTCTTCCCCCCTCCTGAACTAATAGACATTTGGTAATACCTCCATTTGTTCTGTTTCTGGTCTCTCAGCTGCCTCTGCTAGTTTCTGTAGAACTGAATATTTGTTATCAGCCACCGATGTAAACAAGACCTTCAGATCATTCTACAGGAGACAACAACAACAACAAATTCTAGCCAATCACAGCACAAACCAAAGGAAAAATATTTTGTGTTCAAAAAACTTTTAAGCACTACAGTGTTACAATGTTACTAGGGCATAAAATCTCTTCAAAGTGGGAAGCACCATGGTTAGCCAATGCAAAACATTTAACATTGCTGAAAATTCATGACTGGATATATATGAGCTAAATGATGAAGTAACTCATATTCAAAACATAATCTGTGAACACACTTCTGCTTTTGCCTTCTGATGACACAATTATTAATTAGCAAGGGTAATTAGCTTCATTTAATAAAAATATGTTGTTCTTGTGTAATTTATTTAACCACATATGCTTGTAAACAGGTTAGATTTTACTTTTTAAGGGCAGGTTTTTTTCATTGCTAATTTGAGCAAATAGAACAAAGAAGTAAAGAAGGCTTGAATACATTACAGAGCTAACTATACATTGCATCTTTCAGAGTACCTCACCAGACTAGACACGTAAATATTACTTAACAGTTTTGCAAAGCTACAATAAATAAGTTCTTTCTTTTTTTCATACATTCATCCTAATAGAAAATTATCAGCACATTTTTCTAAGACTTTCAGAGGTGCATTACTGATTTACTGCTTTTAATGCAGTAATTCTTTTAAATACTAAATATCTCTGGTATAATAATAATGCAGAGGATTCTAATAAACTTGTCTGGTTTCTTCAGCAAAAAATGCCTATCACTTAAAAATGTTTCATTATTTTTTTTCCTGTGTACTGCAGAGGAAAGGTTATGAAGTTTATGAAGAAATCCTGTAGCAACAACGTATGAAAGGGCAATCCTAATCTAAAAGACACCAGGAAGCTATTTTCTTTTTTCTTTTTTTTAAATTAAATTTTATTTTATTTTATTATTTTATTTTATAGTTATTGTTGTAATAGGTAAAAACCTATGACAACCTTGTTCTTTTGATCTAGTACCAAAAATTCTCATTGCTTTGAGAATTACATCCTTTATATCCCTATTTGACAGGTACCCTTTTAATTGCTTCAGATGGGCATCATACCTTGAAAGACACTACTTGCTGCAGCCGTCCTTTCATCTGATGGCATCTCTGGTTTACTACTGACTCCAATAAGGTCAGTCTTCTCAGAAGACAATCCAAAGTGTCATCTATAATATCCCTATTCTCACCATTCTCAGGAAATACCTGAGCAAATAAATTCTTGTTCTTATCCATTTCTTCTGTAATGTCTTTGATTTCTTTGGCAAGAGACTGATTTTGTAGAAAACAAAACAAAATGACAATCAGACATTCTCAAAAGCAGGCAAACATACTACCATAATAATTTGTCAATTTTGTAGTGAGGCAGTGACTTTTTTTACATTGTTAATATACACATACTAGAGAATGTTATGCAGCTACAGTACCTCTGATAGTAACAAGAGACCCCAGATTGCTCCAAGGAAAACAAGTGTTGAAACAAAATGATGCAGAATCGTAGAATGGTTTGGGTCAGAAGGAACCTTTAAAGGTCATCTAGTCCAACCCCCCTGCAGTGAGCAGAGACACCTTTAACTAGATCAGATTGATCAGAGCCCCATCCAACCTGATGGTGAATGTTTCCAGGGAGAAGACTTCTACCATCTCTCTGGGATACCTGTTCCAGTGTTTCACCACCCTCATTATAACTTTTTTTTTTCTTTATATCTAATCTGAATCTACTCTTTTTTAGTTTAAAGGCATTATCCCTTGTCCTATCACCTCTCTCTCTCCCTGCTCCCTGTTCTCCCCTCCCTCCCTTTCCCTCCTATCCCCCATGCATTTGATGTTGATGAATTTGTACTGTTTCTGTATGCCAGGGCATTCCTCTCTTTTTCACTTCATTTCAATTTCAGCAATGTGATGTTTGATAATACTTAGCACAGAAGTTAAACAGAAGAAAGGCTCTATGTTTAATTCTTTTCTGACCCATGAAAATTTGTGTCAAGTGCTGCTTTCTGTAACATTCTCTACATGGTCAATAGTTACTTCAACCAAGCAGCAGAATACTGCAATTGCATAGAGATTATGACAGCAACATGTCACTTAGAAAATATTAGAATCCTTGATTTCTAAACTTTACATAAAATTAAACATTATTAGCAACTTAAAGAATGTCCTGTTCATGGATTCCTTACCTCTTGTTTGCAGAGGTATGTTTCTGTTTCTTCCTCTGGCAACAGAGCTGTAGCAACAAAGACCTGTTGTTCCACACTATCCAGCCACAAGGAGGTGGCAGTGACACCTTCATACAGTTTCTGTTCAAGATGCAGGCTCTCCTCCACTTGTCCAGCCTGAGGAAAAGGAACCAGAGAAGACCAGAGCAGAAGTACATGATGCTTTTTCTAATATATATTTGGGAAAGGGCTGGATTTCAAGATTGATGGCTAGAGGAGTTTTCATTGCAAATGTGGCTCTGCTGGAGGATAGGTATAAAGACAATTGAAATGTTACCTCACATGACACATCTTTAAAGGCTTGATTTAATTCAACCAATACTGGTGACACTGAAGATTTATCTTCATCCTGTCCTTCCTCCTTATACAAAGGCATTCCAGATATCAGTCTGTTTGGTCTGCTATAAAGCTGCTGAGAGAGAAGTACTAATTAGGATGTTTGCACCATATACAGGCCACAGAATTTAACTATACAGCTAAACTTCTGACTGAGGATATCAGCAAATAATGCTCATGGTTCTTTCATCACTGTTCTGTGTTATGAGTATCTTGCATAAAAGATTTCTCAACAGGAGGTTTGCTAGAAGTGCAGGAAAAATAGTTGTGGCCACAATTATCAATGACTTTTTTTTTTTTCCCAAAAAATAATCAATTGCTGTTGAATGAATTCAAGATATTTAGCACTTCAGAAGCTGATTTTAATGTAGTGTTACATCAAGAATATGGGGCCTGAGTCTATTAAGAATAAAATGGAGGATGCATATTAATTTAGATCTTGGATTGTTCTTGCTTCAGTAGATTAATCACAACTTCTTTCAGTAAAAATTCTGTGGCTGAAATCACTTTGTCACATACCCACTAAGATCAAGAATTGAATGTCACCAGAGTACTGGTCAATTCCAGAGGGGTAATTTGTTACAGAATTATCCTGGGTTAAAAAAGATCAAAATTTTGTCTGAGCCCTTTCTTCCTTTCTAGTTTATTCACCTGAATGGTGGTGCAATTCAAATCACTTTAAAGAAGAGCAGTGTTAGGGTCAAAATTTAATATTTTTTAAAGAGATCACAAGAATAAATTATTCCATGTTCTTTGCGTTAACCTTCATGCATCTGCTATGCACATCCTGTACCTCATGTCATGACAACTTCTTTCATTGAGAAAATGCAAAGAGAAATTAGAAATAGCTACCAAGTGTTCTTGTTCCAAAGCTTTCTGGAGAAGTCTCTGCTTGGTATTGAATTCCTGGTTCAGGCTTTCCCACTTCACCTTCATCATTTCTTCAGATAATGGCTTCTCACCTTCCAAGCCTAATTCCTCAGACAGTGTATCCGGCTTCTCACTGAATGGGAAGGTGCATAAAGGTTTAACAAATAGAAAACACAACTGTATAAGGTGTTTATTTCTTCTTTCAATCAGGAAATTTTACATTCAAATTAAGTGCTACTTTTTAAACCTTTTACTTGGGTGGTAGTTTGTTTTTTCTTTTTTTTTTCAGATAATAAGACAAAGGATGGTTTGTAACAGCAAGAAGTTCGTGCTTGATGGGATAAAATGTACTTTCCAAGGAACTGTTTACAGAGTTTTACGTACCCATATTGAGTAAGAGAAACCCAAACAGACTGAAAATATACTACATTGAAATGTAAACTTTAAATAAGCTTTACTTCAACGCATGAAATAAATAAATAAAATGTTATCTGACTTCTTCCTCACCTCCTCTCTCAAAATGACAGATATATCATGATATTTTAATGCAGAACAAACATAGAAGTTTATCTTTGGTAAACAGTGAATGAAATTCAGCATCTTCTGTTTGATTTTTTTTGTTTGCTTCTGTAATGTAATGTCATGTGACAAAAGGAAGCTACAAACAGAAGTAGATAAGTACTTTCTGGCATAATTAAAAAACCCCACATTGAATTAACACAAATACTTAGGGAAAAAAAAAACTTACTGAGTACAGCTTCTGCCTTTTCTGGGGCAGAAGTCTCTCCTCTAAGCTCATCAGAGACACAAGGCTTTTAAAGACATCTACCATCTACTTACCCTTCAAATGGGCAAGTGTGCAAGAAAATATAGACCAGAGATGAAACTCTAAATACACAAGGCTTCAAAAAGAAACAATATTTACTATCTACATTACATTAAAAATTAAAAAAAAAAAAAAAAAGTGTATCTAATCTGGGTTGATCTGGTTACAATGGCAGACCACGTTTTAGAGATCAGCTATGATTCGTACATCAATGATGGACCATTAAGCTATAGTATCTGATCCACTGTATTTTTAATGAATCCTACTAGTTTGTAATTTTAGTGTGATGCTTGATAATAAGAATAAAATACACTTATAAATGCTGAAATTGATCTATTAGCACAAATATTTTGTGTAACTATATTATCAGACTCCTGAATTATAAACCAGAACTCCAGTATCCTAGGTGCTGTATAAAAATGGTAAGGCAAAAATTAGAGGATTATATACAGAAGAGGGATGTAAACATAAGGATGACAAAACACAGTCATAAAAATTTACTTTGCAGAAGAACACATGAAAACACACCTTATACAAGGCTCTGGAGCACCTTGCTGTGTTAGGATCTCTTCTCCACGGCATGCTACTGACCGAAGAAGATTCTTCTGCTCTTCTAGCTCTTGTTCCAGCTCCTAGCATAACAAGTTAAAAAACCCAAAACAAACCTCAGACTGTTTTTGCCTTGGCAGGATATGTCTACGCTGCATAAGTGTCATGCAAAGACAGATGAGCTATTTCTGATGTGGCTTGCTTGAGCCCCAAGAGCAGTGCAACATCTCCATCCAGGGACACAGAAAATTTGGGTCTATATTGAACTAGTGGGTACATGTTGAACTAATTGACTAATGCAATGCAGTTTCTAGAACCTAACCTAGTGATGATGTCTGTGAATTGCACAACACAATATACCTCATAATGTGTATTGCTTCTGAAAGATGATGTTGATTAGTATTTTGAGCAAATACTGTTAACTCCTTAGAGTAACTTTAAGAGTTTATTTAGTTTTATTCTACTAATACACAATGGAAGTATGGGAGTGATTCAGTGATTTGATTGTGGACACTCAGGGAGTCCAGTCTGCCCGACTGTTACAGATATAGAATAGTGAGCTCAGATGCATCATTACAAAAGCACTAAGAAACAGTGTAAAAATGAAGATGTCAGTGGAATTATTAACAAGAATGGCACAGCTACAGCATTAAGCACAATCTAAATGGGGGAGTAAGAGAAATTCAAAACACCAACTTTCTGTTGCTGCAGCGTGCTCTGCTGTTGCTGTGAGCGAGTGGTTCTTGCTTGTGCCAGCCATTCTTGGACACTGGGGCTTTGTGAAGAAACAAAGTCCAGATCGCTCTCCTCCTTTTCTTGTAATGATCCCTGCTTTAAGAGAAATAAATAAATATTTTACAAAATCTCTTATATTGCTAGAGAGCTGTCAGGTCCAGCTCATTGACTGCAAACCACATGTAGTGCCACCTTCCATCTCTCAAGCTGCTGGCTCACATAAATTCTGAAGAAAGGAATGACTTCAGATTTCTGAATTCTATTGGTCATTGGTTATTAGGAAGAAAGCATCTCTAAAATGTAAAATTAAACATGCACCACTGGAGACCAGGGACCTGAGACCATGGACTGATGTGTTTCTGAACACTGCTTTGCTTCTAAAACCCAACATGGAACTATAATAGGGGATGAAGTTTTAACTGGCCCTGGAGGGAATCGGTGTTTTTTTTTCTCCATTTTTTTTAGTCTATTAAAGTAATTTTTTTTTTGTCTAACTAAAACCAAGAAAATGCTGTTTGTCATTCTGGTCAAAATTTGACCAGAAACACAGTCAGTTAACAACAGATTATATCATAAAAGCAGTAAAGACAAAAAGAGATCAAACCACAGACTGTTAGAACAGAATAGCAAAAACAAACAGTTCCTTCACTTCAGACTTCTATCCATGATAGAAGCTTTCCAACATGAGTGATTGGAGAGGCTTTCTGTGCAAGCAAAGCAAAAAAGAGTAAATGTCTTCACAGTTAACTGCTTTAACAGCTTCTTGAGTTTTGAAATCCATGTTGGCTGCAAATTTAAATTAATTTAGCAGCCACTGCATTCAAATGTAGGTATTTTAAGACACTAGTTCTAATGTTAAAGACAGACTTGTAGGTCTGGCTACTTAGATCTATACATTTCTCTGGATTTACTTAATATTACTTGCAAACACAGGATGACTGTAGAGTTTGCATTGTTTTTTCTTTTTTAAAAGCTTCAAGAACTAAAGCTGAGGCTTAATTCCTCTCCATTTTGTCTATATATCTCATTTTTGTAGGATTCATATTTTGCTCATGATTCAGATCTTATTCTAAATAAAGTTAGAGTGCCAAATGATTCAGACATTACAGCAGGCTCTCCAAAACAAAAACACCTTCCATCTTCCAGACAGCCTTTGTCTCAAACCAGGAAGGGATTATCAGGGCTGAAGGTGGCTGAGGAAAACCCTCCTGCCTCACCTGGTACTCATCGTACTAGCAATTGGGATGGACCTCTGCCACCAGTGTCCCTAGCACCAGGCACTGAAACAACAGAGTTTTGCTAAACAGTAGAAGCTAAGTGTAAGATTTCACTGTTGGAGGATGACAAGTATACTGGAATTGAAAGGATTGATTAGTGTTAGAGGGTATAAACTGTAAGAGGAGCAAAACAAACAAGCAGGTGTCTAGAGGAAAGAACCATTATTCCTTGCTCTATGAAACAATTTTTTTAACTGAGGATTCAGTTTGCAGGTAAACTGTGATACTTTATTTTTTAAAGTAAAGGAACAAATTTCTAGAAAAGTTGACATGGTTGGAGTGTGAACAATGTCATTCTCAGATATCAGATTAGGCAAATAAAATATTATCTGAGGGATAAAGAGGGTCTGGAATTTTAAGTTTAAAAAACCAAACCACTAAACCAAACCAAACCAAACCCAAACAAAAAAACCCCACCACAAACAAACAAAAAACAAACCAAGAAACAAACAAACAAACAAACAACAACCCAAAACAAAACCAAAATTAAATCTGCTTTATTTCATATGCTCTAGGGATAATAGTTGTTCAACTTGCAAATTCCCTTAGAGAACAGTTTCTAGTTGTTCATTGTATTTTGGCAGGATAATTTATTTGAGTTAGATTTTGACTCTCCTCTTATCTGGGAAGATGGTTAAGAAGCTCCAATTTTCAAGTTATACCAAGACAAATAAATAGTAGTCCCACAGTTCCTGCGATAGCAGAGTGTAAAAAGGACTGGGGCATTTGTGAATGCAATAAGGTTTTGCAAACATGCTACTGTGCATGCTTTTTAGGTCAAAAATATTTGTAAATCAGATTTATATTCTGTGATTTGAGAGTGATAAAGTTTGTAAAAATACACTTGCATTTTCATTTAAATTCTATCTGAAGGAACTGTATTACATTTGTTTTAAACAGCCAGGGAAATAAATGCTTGAGGCTGCTCTTCTTGGGAACTATCTCCTCCAGCACAAAAATAACTGGAAAATCTCTGAAGAAAATGGTGATAAAATTGATCTTTCAAAGGAGTTCATACATGTATAAATTTATATCAGGCCTATTTGTCTTGTGCAACTGATGTCATCCCTCCCACACATACTTTGTAATAAAAAGTAAAGAAACACCGGGGTTTCCTACTGCCGAATCTATTCTACTTTTTTGTCTATTTTTATTGCCTCTACATCACAGAACTTAGTAAATAACAGTAATAGGGCAATGTTTTTTATATTTTTCAAAGTGATTGAAAAATCAAATTGGAATTCATGTAGTCTGGAACCTTCCTCATGCAGCAAGTTTCTGATTAGTTTCACTGCTTAATTTTATGAACAAAGGAGTTGGTCTCCAAATTACTTTTTCTATATCATTAGTTACATTAATTAATTAAAATTAGAAGGAAAGATGAAATTGCTGCAAGGAAGTCACAGAATCTCACAGGGGCTCCTAAAAACCGTTCTGCCACAGGAATAACAGATATGCTGAAATACTGCCTTAATGGAACATATAGCACAGTCTTTACAATGCTCTTGGTCTTGCAGTGCAACTTGAAAAGATACTTCCTTATCTGCACGAGGACTAGTCTATGCCTCTAAACAACTACAAGGTTGTTGGTACATCTAGAGACATGTAAGTCTGAGTTTCTCACATGCATGAGCAACAGTGCTGTTAGCATGTAATGTTTCTCAGGGTTAATAATGGCAGAGGATAAGAGTGCATTTTGGGGCAGTTGATATTCTGAGCCTCAGTCGATAAAAAATATTTTATGCCTGTTTGAAAAAGCACACAGAATTTATCATTTGAAACAAATTGTTCAATGAAAATTTGAGGATGTTATAATGCTGATATCTACTTATCCATAATCCATAAGTAAAGTCAAAAAAAAAGGTTTGCAATTCATAAAGAAACTTAAGTCTTCCATGCATGTAGAATCTTAAATGATTCACACTCTACATCTGGAAACTATTCTGTTGTTAATTTTAATATTAGAAAAGCATCTGAGAATCTGTTTTAGAAGTTTAAGTACACTAAATCACAGCATTGTATTTTAAAATGCAGCACATTTTAAAATGAAGTATACATATTTTAAAATGAAGCAAAGAAGTCTGGTGCCTTTTCACTTCACAAGTAACACATCAGAATATAGTATTATATGCCTACATGACAACACTTTAATTTGCCTAATCATGAGGTTTAATAAGCAATCTTAGAGGCAATAGATATAAATACCTGGGGGGGTTTTTTTGTTTGATTTTTGTTTGTTTGTTTGGTTGGGGTTTTTTTTTGTTTTGGTTTTCTTTGGTTTTTTTTGGTTTTGGGGGTTTTTTCGGGTTTTTTTGTGGTTTTTTTGGTTTTTTGGTTTGGTTGTTGTGGGTTCTTTTTTTTTTTTGAAGCTATGTTAAGTTTTATAGTTATCCAGTTGCTTTGGACTAAAAATAGTTCTTAGCACATCAAGTGATTTCTCAAGCTAACCTCTCAGTAGACTTTAATCTGCATTACAAGCTAGAAATCTTTGAAGCTTATCATGTTTAATTTGCACAGCAAAGCCCAGAAAAGAAGTAAAAGAAAAGAGGGGAAGGAGTCACAGCAGGGCAAGCAAATTCAAAACCAGTCAGTCACATTACATGCTTGGGTTTCTTGTATGCATTCGGTTCTCCACGTGCTAGTTTAACCTAAAGAATGACCAAAAAACCCTATTAAATAAAATGAACTAATGGCAATAAGCAGACCAATTCTGCTACAAATAGAAACTTAGGACAAGACTGAGGTTAAATGTAACTTTGTTTATATGATACTCTTTGGTGTAAACATGCAACTAAGTATTAGCTGTATTTAAAAATGCTTCATTATCTTGATGTTACCTGTTCATAGTGTTGTGAGTGCTGTGTGGAGGAAAGCATGTATTTAGGATTGTTCTTTTGTTGTGGCAGTAATCCTACCCCAAAGCTACATGGACTCTAAAGGGACTGGGAAGAGAAACAGAGTATATCCAGACCAAGTTAAGAATCCACCTACTTCATTATTATCCTTTGAGTGGATAGTTCCACCATGAAGTGGTGCTGTTAACTTGAAAATGATAAGCTAAAGCTTGCTAGGAAGTTCTTTTATTTTGGAGTGGAAGTCCATTTACTAACTAAAACCAAATAGCTCAAAATAAATCAGTAAAATACTTTTACTCCTTTTCTCAGTTGCATAAAACTGCTATGAAATCCCCCGAACTCCTGCACACCATGAAGCCAGCTGGAAATAGCCACTTACCTGAATGCTGATCTGTTTGTCGTGGAGCACTCTCTGCAGCTCCAGAAGGCTGCCCTTCAGTGTCCTGAGTTTCACAGCCAGCTGTTCTGCCTCATCCTTGGTGTGAGCCTTCCCCTCCATCAGCAAGTTCTCGTTATGCACAGACAGCTCTGACAAGGCTACCACCTTCTGCTCTATTTCAACCAGCATGTTCTGCAGCAGCAAAAACAAAGAACCGAATTCATACATTTTCCAGCATCTGTTACGGTTTCTGGCAAGATGACCTGTGGCCAATCTCACCCGGTACCAAGTTAAAGGCAAGTCAGATTATCATTCCTTTGCCTTCCAGTCCCTTTCAGAGTCCTTAGGAAAATACTTGCAAATGTCTGCATTTGCCATTTCTGTCTGCAAACTTTTTCAAAATAGGAAATTAAAAAGTTATTTGAAACAAAGGATTTGTAGAGGAGATGCTTTTATTTGCACATTAAAGGTAAAGGTAGTTAAGGTGCTAGACTGACATCCGTAATGACAAGAAACAGCACAAAGCTAGAGTTACTTCTTTCCTCTTCTTTCATGGACATTTAGTGAAATGCTTCCCTACCTCCTCCTATGTGTTGCTCTGGCTGTGTTGATAAGCCTGTCTTCTCACTGTTTGCTCTTTCCGATTGGTGCATGAAGGACTTAAGGATTTCTGCATAATCCTCTTTAGTCTAAAGAGAGACTTAAAGTGGCAAATCTCTAGCATGTTTATTCTCAAAAGCTACTTTCCTGACATTCCATTAACCATTCATGTCTTGCAGACATAGTGCATATTTTGAACTTCCAAACTCAGAGCTCATACAATTCTTGCTCAAAAACCTAGTCTGACATCAAATGTTTTGTTTCCATAGGAATCATCAAGTATAAACTGAGAAATATTTTTCATGAAGGAATATGTGCAGGATAAGATCAGAAGAATCTCTAAAAAGTGGAAAAAAAATAGGTCTTTTATATAAAAGTTACTGTATTAAGAACCAGCAAAAGAACAGCAGTAGTAAATTGTCCACAAAGTTAACTGTTCTTTTTAATTTTGAGTTTTTTACAGATTATATATAAAAAACATACTGCTTTGTTTAAGTTCATAGGGCTTATCTATATAAATAAACAGCTCCCAAGGATGGGTGATGAAAAGAACACTTGAGAGTGAACAGACTGAAAATGAAACAGTGTCAATGGAAATTTAACTAGATATTTAATTCAACAGACTTACATGAAGCTTAACTGTTATTTATCCTAAAGATGTTTATACTTCAATACGAAAAGGGATCTTCTGTCAATCTGTTTCTTGTCTATCTTGTACTTTTAAAAGTAATGATCAAACACTTCAAAACTGTCATTTAAAAATGGAAAACTCCCACTAATTTGAGAGACTGGATTTTATGACTGATCCAAGTCAAAAAATGAAAGCATATGCAATTACTCTTCCTGAATCAAAATATTTTTCCTCCGTTGCTTTGATATTCTGGGCTGATTAATATTAAATTCATAAAAATAGTAACTACCGATGATTATACTTTACTTTTGAATGTGGGCAGGGATTATTCCTGAAGAAAACACAACACTGTCCCTGTCACCACTGGTAGTGTGATTGTGTTCTTCAGCTGGAAAAGTAGTAGGAAAGTACACTGCAAGTGTTTTCTTATCTATCATGTGGGCCATTCAACAACTCTAGTTTGAGTGTAGCAGATATGAAGAGTGAAGCAAATATAATGTCTTTAAACCAAAACTAAATGCCCTCCAAACTTTGTACAGTTTCAAG
The DNA here is from genome assembly GCA_024605025.1 of Megaceryle maxima. Taxonomy (NCBI): domain Eukaryota; kingdom Metazoa; phylum Chordata; class Aves; order Coraciiformes; family Cerylidae; genus Megaceryle; species Megaceryle maxima. Next base: position 66,040 of record JANHGN010013174.1, read on the forward strand.
TGGTCTTGCAGTCAGGATATTTTGTTTACCTACTGTTATGTTTACATAACAATACTTTCTAGAGCACTGTTTGGAATCTTTAATAAGAAATGAAGAACAGGATATATTTTATTTCAAAAATCATTGATGAAGTTAACTGACCAAATATGAGGTGCTAAGGAGCTCAGAAACTTCTTTCTCGCTAATATGCTGGCTCATCCCACTCAATAATGGTCTTAACATTAATGCTCCATACGTGCCTCTTCATTCAGATACAGCTATGTCCACCCTGTTTATCTGAACATTACAGGACTGATAATTTTACCTGACAGTCTACCAGCTGTGCTTCCATGTCCATAGGTTCCTCAGTAGTAACCAGAGCAGTGTCCAGTGTTGCTTGGGTATTGAGTAGCCAGTGGTCAAGCTCATCAGCTTCACAAAGGTACCTTTGAAGAGCTTGCTCTTGCCGCTGTTCTTCCAGCTGCTCATTCAATTTTTCCTAGAGGTACAAATCATGTTTTATTTTTTTAAAGAAACAGACCACAACAGTCACTTTTAAAAAATTTTCACTCTCTTTCACAAGTTCTATGTATTTTTAAGCCATAGTAAGCACTTTCTTCCGTAAGTTAGAAACCTTTGCAAAATACTATTGTTTTCAGTGGATAAGCATGTTTTTCTGATGACTGAAATCCTGTTTCAGTTCAGTGACTGTATTTCTGCTTCATTCATTAGATCTCTGCTATTACAGTCTTCTAAGGGTGAGGTCTTCTCTGCCTCCTCTTGCTGCTCTCCTTTGGGTTTCCCCTCACATTGACTCAGTTTGCTCAGCTATCACAGCACTGTTTGCTTAGGGAGATGCCCAGGGACACAGAGCTGAAGAACCCCAGACACCAGTATATTCTGAAGGCCAACCAGCTGAAAAGCAGCTTGGCAGAAAAGGACCTGAGAGTCCTAGTGAACATCAAGTTGAACATGAGCTGACAATGCGTCCCTGTGACAAAGAAGGCTAACTGTACCCTGAGCTGCATCAGGAAGAGTGTTACCAGCAGGTTGAGAAAGATTATCTTCCCCCTCTACTTAACACTGGTGAGTCCACACCTAGAGTACTGTGCCCAGTTCTGGCTCCCCACTACAAGAGAGATAGAGTTCTGAGGGAGAAGAATCATAGAAACATAGAATGGGTTGGAAGGGACCTAGAAAGATCATCTGGTCCAACCTCCCTTCCAGAGCAGGATCACCTAGATCAAGTCACACAGGAATGTGTCCAGGCGGGTTTTGAATGTCTCCAGAGAAGGAGACTCCACAACCCCCCTGGGCAGCCTGTTCCAGTGCTCTGTCACCCTCACTGGGAAAAAGTTTTTCCTTATGTTTACCCTAAACCTTTTGTGTTCCAAGAGTAGAAGGGATTTCAGGAGTAAAAAGAGATAGAATGGGATTTTCAGAGGATACTTAGATGCATCAGATAACGTGGAACCTGAGCATGCTGCAAATGGTATGAACTAAGGGGAGAAGATTGTACTAGATCAGGCTTGAATTGAGTTAACTTCATTGCAGCCTGTACAGTGCTGCACTTTGCCACTGTGCTAAAACTGTGCTGGTAACATAACAATGTTTTGGCTATTGCCAAACACAGCATCAAGGCTTCCTTTCCAACTACCCCTCACAAAGGCCATCAGGTTGCAGGTGGGCAAAAGGTTTGGAGAGGACATAGCCAGGACAGATGACCTGAACAGACCAAAGGGATATTCTATATCATATGAGATCATGCTCAGCAATACAAGCTGAGGGAAGGTTGGGGGTGGGTGGCAGGGAGGCATTTGTGGTTATGAAGTTTGCCTTCCCAAGTAAGAGTTACATGTGCTGAGACCCTGCTTTCCAGCAAAGTGGATAAACATCTGCCTGCTGAGGAGGAAATCGTGATTAAGTTCCTTATCTTTGCTTGCATGCGGAACTTTTCATTACCCTATTAAGCTGTCATTATCTCAATCCATGAGTCTTTTTGCCTCTTTTCCAGTTTTACCTCATCCTGGAGGAGAGGGGAGCAAGGGTGGGTGTTTGGCTTCTGACCAGGGTCAACCTACCACTCATCTGAAAGGGAATTCAGACCTGTATGTGCAGGGCAAATTCTTCATGCAGGGAAGTGTTTGCACAGAATTTTTGAATGCTTTATTTTAATGGGAAAAATAATAATTGCATGTTAGAATAATTTAAGTAATGATAGTCATAGTTACACGTCTCAAATAATCTTAAATTCTAGTTATTTAAATTAGGTCCACAGAAAGAACAGTATTACCAGTCTACACTTTCAACAGCAAAATTTTTTCACTTCTATTCTATCTACCTTTACATCCCTGTGCTGTTATGGAAGATTTTATCTATAAAATCACAGCTATACAGTGCACAGGTTAAATTACTAAATATTGTCTACATACCATAAATATTTTCTAGACAGGATTATTGGGGGATACTTGTGCTATTGCATCAAAGTAACTGTCATAATCCTTAACCATAGTTAAGAGTAGTATATTTGACTCACACTTTATCTTACTACTTAGCATCTCCTCCTAAGTACTATTAAGAGATTTGTAAGATCCCGTATGGGGTGCAAGTTATAAACAGTAACTTCTCTATTTTGCTTCCAGTACCTTATTTTTACGTAAACACCTTTTTAATTCTGAGAAGGAAAAACTTATAAAGAATTTTTGAAGAACAGCAAAAACATTTTCTAAGGACCTGTTCACTGTCTCAGGTGACTGCACAGAACTAATGCTGATGCACCCTGGGACTCCCCTGCAACCCAGGTAGATCCACGGAGACTGTTCTCACTGTCTCAGAATCAACTGATGCTGGAAATCATGAAGGCAGCAGTGGCTATATTTGTGAATTCACTGCCATGGTTCTTAGTAGCACAACTGCCCTGCAGTGTACATAGTAGCTAAACTTAGCCTGACTGCATTTTCTTACCTGTATAATATACACAGCAATATTCCTACATATAAAGGATTTTTAAAAAAAACACTTCAGTATTACAGGATTTTTGGTAAAGCTAGCTGACAAAGAAATAAGGGAGTCATCTTCCCTGATAAAAGTTTGCATGCAAATCACTCAGAAGATGAGTGTAGACAACAACGCAATGGTTTGGGAGAGTTGTTACTTCTTGCTTTAAACTTTCCATCTTTCTTGTCTCCCAGTTTGGGCAGGTGATTCCTGAAAAGTTTACTGTAAATAACATGAATTTTAATACCTGCATCTCATTACAACTTCTGTGAAGGACAAGGCCTACCAAAAGCATCTATTGAG